>VZTO01006659.1:0-47863 GCA_013400615.1 Syrrhaptes paradoxus
GAGTGCTGGGTGGGATCTCCTGGGGCGATTTGGGATCTAGATATACCCCCATGCTGCCTCCTCACAGACCACTCTCTGGTGGCACCTATCGAAACCCATTGCCGCATCCCTGGAGGGGGTCACGGCCAGGCGGGATGAGGCTTTGAGCAACCTGGGCTAGTGGGAGGGGTCCCTGCCCATGGCAGGGGGGTGGAACGAGACCATCTTTAAGGTCCCTTCCGACCCAAACCATCCTGTGATTCTATGAAACCCCCCCAAGAGGGAGGCTGGTGTCCCTCGTGCTGATCTATCTCCTCCCGTGGCGTGTCCCATCTCCGGATGGGGTGCCATGGGCTCAGAGGGGCCGGGGATGCCCTTGGCAAACACAAGACCCTGGGTTGGGATTTCCCCCCATGCGGAGGGTCAGGGTTGATGGTGGGGAGCTGTTGGGGCACTCTGGGGCTCCCCCCCAAGATTTTTTCCATCTTGGTGCAGGCACAAAAGTAAACCACCACCAGATAGGTGGGCAAGCAGTAGCAGCGACCAGGTCCCCTCTGGAGCACGGCCACCACGTACCACTTGACTCTTGATGGCAGCTCATGAGTTTACTTGTGTTTTCTGTTTCAGAGCTTATTTCTAGGGTTTAATCCCTTGTTTTTGTACAGCGAGACCTTCCAAAGCAGGGGTTAAATTTTTTTGAGCTTCCAGCCTCAGATTTTCCTGTGCGGAGCCTCCAGCTGTTGACCGTAACTCTGGAGTACGGAACATTACTCCTCAAAAGATCCCCTGACTTCCATAAATCCACAATCCATAAACATTTCCTGAGTGGGTCTTGAAACGGAAACAAAACATTTAGAGTGGTTGATAATATGATGCCCATTTAATACCTCATAAATTCCACGGGTCGTTTAAATCTTTCATGGATAGTTAATGATTATTCATCGGCAAGAAGTCAGGGAGAAAAAACAAACTCTGAACGGAAAGTCTTAAAAATACATTAGTTGGGGAACAAAAGTCAAGCCTAGTTAAGAGCGAGCTGAGGAGCGTGTGTTAACCCTGGGAAGGATGTGTGTCAGATAACCCTCTGGGGTGGTTGGGTGGTCTTCATCCTTAGACCCACGCCAAGGGGAGCTGAGCCCAGAACCTCCTCTGCTTCCCAGCTGTGGTTCTTTTTGCCACGCTGGGGTCTGGCCAAATCCGTGAACTCGGTGGCCTTCAAAGAACAGCCTCCAGCAGGCAGCTGGGAGGGAGGGTCTGGGCGTAGGGATGGAGAGTTAAAGCAGCGTGACCTGGCAGAGCTGAGCTCCAGAGGAGAGGCTGAACTCTCCCAAGAGCTAAAGTGAAGCAGCTGCTGGAGAGGACATGGGTTTTCATGGCGTACCTAGGTCAGGTTTGGACTGGGACGAGGCTCCTCCAGCTCAAGGCACCTTTATTTTGAGTAAGTTTGCAATGAAGTCTCCTCAGCCTGTATTGGTGTGATCCTGTTTGAGGCGTGGATGCGGGTAGGGTTCGGTGTTGTGGTGGAAAAGTCTGTTTGTCCAAAGCTTTGTGATGACCATCTTCCTTGCCTTTAGCATTGTTGATGCTGAGGTTTTTTTTTTTTTTTTGGTGCTGGATTTCAAAATGGGAATGAGGATATCCTGGATGGATGAAGTCAGATGTGAAGTTCACGTCTGATCTGGTGATAGAGCACGTACCCATTTTGTTCTTCTCCGTTGTATTATTTCCAGCTCTGAACCAACTCTAGCTTGACACTTCCTCTGTTGTGAGGTTGGTTTTTTTCCATCCCATGAACAGAGAAACCCCTGAGAACAGGGTATCTCCTGTGGCCCTTGGCCAAGTCTCCTGTAGGATGCTACTTGGGGCATCTAGGCAGAGATGGACGACCAACTGAATGAATCACAGACCTGCAGAAACATAGGACCAGAGGTCTTCTCCGCCATCCCATCCACACCGAGCAGCTTACGATTAAGGCTGTCCCTGGCAGTTAATCACCTACGCTGGCTTTAAATGCTACTGACTGATAGATCATTTATTCTGCTGCTCTGCAACCTTTATGATAGTGATGTTTTCCCTTGTATCAATTCCAATCGACGCCTCTACCAGGTAGATCAATTATTTGATATTCCGCGTGGGCTGGATTCGAAAGAGCGGCACGGAGATAGCTCCTGTGCCTGGGGTCTCTCTGACATTTCCCAGCCTCGGAAAGGCAGGTGGGCTCTTGGCACTGGGGATGAGCAAGAGATTGATGTTTGCAGAGCAGGTGGATGCAGCGGGACGCTACCAACATGTGCAAATAATCCGTATGCAGCATCTCCAGCATTGGGTTATTCATCCCGTATGGTGGCTGGAAATATAGAGACCCGCCAGGTACTGCTGCATGGGGGAGAGCATTGGAGTGTGGGAATTTGGAGAGCAAAACGAGGAGCATCTCCCCCCGTGTTTCCAAATCATCTTTCTGATTAATCTCGGTGCCTTTGACGGTAGTCAGGGCTGTGGAGTTTTGCACCGGTCCTGGATTGTCTCCAGGTCTCTCAAAGGATGGTCTGCACACTGTGTCCTGACAGTGATGGGTAGCCTCCGTAACAAACTGGCGCTCTGCTGCAATTATCCCACTGCTCTGGGCTGCGGTTCTCCTTAGGTATGTCATTAATGTTAATTACTGCTGTGGTAGTCCATCAAGAGGAGCAGGAGCTTTAACACGCTTGGAGGAGAAACTTTTCAGCGTGTCCTTTAATGAGAAGTTGAGCCTCCTTTCTCCACTTTGAAAGCGGAGAGCGTGATGGTGAATTTAGATCAGGATTAACGTCTTGGGGTGTGGGGGGGGAGAGGTGGCAGAGCTCTCCTGCTGCCCGTTGCCTGATGTGCTGCCTCCACCGTGTCCGTGCGGGAGGGGAGGGCAAGATGGGGGTAGGTGCTGTGGGCAACAACCCAGGGTGGTGACCAGGAAATGGATGGACCACTGTTGGTCGAGGGTTGGCCGCTGTTGGTCGAGGGTTGGCCGCTGTTGGTCGAGGGCTGGCCGCTGTTGGTCGAGGATTGACAGCTGTTGGTCACGGACTGGCCACTGTTGGTCACAGATTGGCCGCTGTTGGTCACGAATTGACCACTGTTGGTCATGACGCAACCAGGAAGATGTGCTTGAGCTCTCCTCAGCACTCTCTTCTAGTTGTAGCTCAGCAGGAAAGACACGAAGCAGCTCCTCTGTCTTCTTCTTTGTGGCCCGAGAGGTTGGTGAGCACATCTCGTCACCATCCCACAAGCCTCTGCTTGACCCACTGCAGCGGCCAGCCCGGCGCTCAAGCAGGTGATGGGTTGGCCAAGCACTCTGGTGGCTTCCTTAGCAATAATAAAATGGAAAACAGAGAAGACAGGGAGACAAGACTTCCCAAAAACCCACGAGGCTGCTCTGCCTTCTTTCCAATTAAGAGCTGCCCAAGCCCACCACGGATCAGCAGCCTCAGCTCCAGAGGCAGCCTGCAAGCAAGTTGCAGAGAAAAATTGCCCCAAGTCTCCTCCGAGATGAAAGGTTTGTAGAGCTGTAGTTGCTGTAATGAACCTCCACCTTGGGGCTTTCCAGCCCATGCTTTTCCCTCCGGTGGAGTAATTTTTTGAGAATTGTTTCCCAGAACAGGTCTGGGTGAGCGCGGGTGCCTGGGCTGTGTGTTGCTCTGCTGATGTTAATGCCAGTGGTGTAGGCAAGTGCTTGAGGTGATCACATCCCTTGTCTGAGTTGAGTTTTGTAGGCATGGAGATGGTGGTGGCTGNGGGGAAGAAATGTTTCCCTGTGCGGGGGGTGAGGCAGTGGCCCAGGGTGCCCAGAGAAGCTGTGGATGCCCCATCCCTGGAGGGGTTCAAGGCCAGGCTGGATGAGGCTTTGGGCAACCTGGGCTAGTGGGAGGTGTCCCTGCCCATGGCAGGGGGTGGCACTGGGTGGGCTTTAAGGTTCCTTTCAACTCAAACCATTCTGGGATTCAGTGAATTGATGGGGAGAAAAAACGCCTGGAGCTGGCATGGCTGTCCGAGGTTGCGTTGTCCAGGGATGGAGAAACCCACTCATTGGGGTGCCAACAAGGGACACCCCGGGGCTGAACCCCCGTGGAAATGGCTCCAGCAAAAGGAGACTCAACCTCGCCGGGGCTGGTTGGCCACGGCTGGCGGTGCTCATCCACCGCCACCTTTCCGTGTCCTTCAAAGAGACGTCACGGTGGAAACGAAGCAAACAGAAGGGGCTTAATGAGAAACAGGACCTGCTTCAGGATCCTGGCAATTAGCTCCTCGAGCTCCTTCCCTGCTTCTGCTCCACGCGTCACTCCCGCTGCCCTCCTGCAGCACCGTCTCCTTGGCACATGAGTCCCAGGAGGGGGGAAAAAAAAAATCAAACCTCTTTGGCTCCAGCTCCCTTCAAAGAATTTCCCAGCTTTCTAATTTGCAGCCGTAATAAAAAGTTACGCTTTGTGCTAGGAAAAGAGAATAATAGATCAGTAAGACTCGCACCTGAAAATTCAGCCATCCAGGGAAGCGGGGACAGGCACTTGGATAAATATTTAACTGTCGAGGCTTTGATATGAGGAACCTGCTTTTCCTCCGGCCGGAGGAGGAGGGGTTTGTTGCCTCTTAGGGTAATGAGGAGGATAAATGTAACAGCCGGTGGATATTCTCTATTTTTTTTTTAATATCAAGCTAGGATTGCATCAAGCTTGCTCAGAGCTGGGTGTGAAATGAAGAAATTGCATCTATTCAGACAGCTTCAAATAATCTTTATCTGTGGGTTTGCCTTGAACCTTGAAAACGCTGGAGCAGCCGGTGCCGTTTGTGCTGCACGGGGAGGGATGCGCGGCGGCACCGGCCGCGGGTGGTCTGGTTTTGTGCGTGGAAGTTGACCTGATGTCTCCTATTCTGGCTGCGGTGGCTCCAGCCACGGTAGTTTTGGTCCAAGCTCCCCCAGCCCGTTGGTTTGGGGATGATCGTGCTGTTCAGCCAAGGAAATTGCTGGAATTTTTTGGGGATTTTGGGAATCCCAAAGAGGATTTCCAAAGAGGAGTTGGGTTTTTCCAGCCATGTGCCAACTCAGGAACTCAGTGGGAGGGGAGCAGAACTGGCAGCTCCTCTTGCATTAAAAAAAATAAATTAAATTTCCTCCACCCTATTTGCAGGAGGAAAAATTTTCTGGGTTTTTATCCTTTTTTTGTCCTTGCACATGGATGCTGCGTGATCAGGCTGGAGGCGAGTGCCCGGGGCGGACGGGCAGAGCCTCGGTGCGGGGGAAGCGCTTTGCCTTCTCCTTCCTCTGATTTAATACAGAATATTGGGCAATTAAGCCAGTCAAAAGGCCATAAATCTTCTGACCGAGGCTGTGCACTTCAGCGATCTTTAATCCTTCACAGAGAGCTAACTGAAATGCCAATGAGAGGATTTTTTTTTTTTTTTTCCTCCACCCTATTTCCCTTCCTTTAGAAGCAATGCGTTGAAATTGGAGTGTGCTGGAGAGGAGCAAAGTGGTGAATAAAACATAGCCTGGCGCAGCCGGCTGCAGGGTCCGCTCACCTGTTTCTGCTAAATTTTACATTTCAACCTCTTTGAATATAAATTTATTTTTTTTTTAATTACAATAACACTGGCAAGTGAGAACACACGCCTGCAGAGCAGAGAGTTATTTATCCGGTTTCCATCTTTTATTTAAGAAGCAGGCATGGAGAAGGGAACACGTGCAGGGGACAGGGCGGTGTGTCCCCTTTGGCGATGCTCTTTGGGATGAACATCGTGGGGCGCTCAGCCCTACGGCCGTCGCATCCCTGTTCCCCAGAACATCCCTCTTCCCCCCGCCCATCCTCATCCACCAACTTCTGCTGGGAGCCCTCGCTTTCCCAGCTCATCCCGCTCCTCCAGCTTGCGAATCACCCCGGGACATCCCGGCTGCTTCATCCTCAGCGAAGCTCCGCGCATCCTCGGCGGGTACCTTTCCGCGGGTACCCTACAGCATCTGTACCATCCCCGCATCCCAGCTTGCGCCGCGTCAATCCATTCGCTGCACGTGGAGCCCGGCTGGGGCTGAAAGGAGTGACGGGCCCTTTGTCCTGGGTGTCTGCTCGTGTTTTTCACCGCCTGTTGAAACCCTCTATTTTTTTTTTTTTCCCCGCAGCCGGTGATAAGCGTTTGACTGATTCCAGCGAGCAGGCGGGGATGAGCCATTCAGGCAGGATTGACACCTAAAGGGATTTGCATGATGCGCTTCAAACGAGCTGGGTTATATATTTTTTTTTCTTTATTTGAAAACCATCACCATACATTTAACAAATTCTTGCATGAAATTATATCCCTAATAGTTGGCATTTACCTTTCTGTGCCTGGAATCACTCCTAGTGAGCGGCACCCACTTTCCGGCACATCCGTGGCAGAAATTAGCCCTGATGCTCCCTCAAACTCCAGTTTGGGGGGTTTGGGTCAGGGGTGCTGTGTGTGGTACCCCCTGGAGATGCACAGGGAAGGCAAGGCTAAAAATTAGTTTTTTTTGGGGCTATGCAGAGGGTTCAGGGATGGCGAGAGGTAACGGAGCAGAGCAGGCTGATGGAGGATGCTGCGGAGGGTCTGGGGGTCCCGGAGCAACCGTGGGGCTGAGAGCTGGTGACCATGGAAAAATTTTGGGGAGCAGAGGGGGTGCATGGGGCAGGGTCCAGCCCCATCCCACTGATGGGGAGTGCGGCAGCCCTGTGGTGAGGGGTGTTGGTGCTGGCAGAGCCCCTGGGGTACCCGGCTTTGCAGGATCCTGCAGTGGGGATGGGGACCTGAAGATCCTGGAGTGGCAAAAAAAAAATTACTGAGGATGGTCAGATTTGGGGACCTGGCCCCCATCCAGGATGGGGGGGGGAAGATCTGCTGCTCTCTGGGGGCTTTATCCCTATGGAAAATGGAATTAAGCTGATGTTCTTCCTTTCTAATTTTTTAAAAAAATATTTTCTTCTTTTTTTTGGGGATCTGCCCCAAATCTGGTGGGAAAGGAGCTGTTTTCCTGGCGGTGGCACTTTCCCTGCTATCCCCAGGGGTGACAGGGGCTTGCTGTAGTCACCCCAGGCTGTCTCCCAGATTTTGAGGGGCTTCAAGCCTAGAGAAGGATGGCGCGTGGTCCTCTTTGCTCCCCACAAACCCTTTAAAAGAAAAATAGAAAATAACAGCTATCTAACCAGCTCGCCGTCCCCCCACCCAGGCTCCCCCCGTGCGGGCTGGAGGCTCATTTCGGCAGTTGTCCAGCTGTGACTGGAGGAAAATGGTCCTTCCCGGGGGGGCCGGGAGGTATCGCCACCATCTAAATAGCCCCTTCGCAGCCGTTGCTGCGCTTTCCCTTCTGCCGCGTTCGCCGCTCCAGTATAATCGCTGGGATGGTTTGGGGGGAGCGCTTGCCTTCCACCCCCCCTTTTTCCCCAGCCAAGCAGCTGGGAACTTGCCAGCTTCTTGGAAAGGTCTGAAATGGGGCTTAATGGGGGGATTAGTCTGGCCAGCCCCCCCCGAGCATCGAAGCGAGACTGGCTGGTGTTGTGCACTGGACTTTGCTGGTTCCTCCCAGTCTGGCTGGTGCTGGTTTGGCTGAGATTCCCAGCAGCGAGGTCCAACCTGGCCCCCATCCAGGATGGGGGGGGCGGAGATCTGCTGCTCTCTGGGGGCTTTATCCCTATGGAAAATGGAATTAAGCTGATGTTCTTATTTCTAAATTTTTTTTTCCTTTTTTTTTAAATTTTTATTTTTTACAAAAAATCTTATTTTTTGTCTCCACCATCCTCGGCGGGTTTGGGATTGTGGTGATGGTGGGGGGTGATGCACAGAGTGGGGGGCTCCTCCTGCCCAGCCGGGATGGGTCGTGGGCTCTGGGCTGTGCTGGGGGGTTTGGGCTGGGGGGACCCCCACGTGTCCCCAGCACCGCTTTCTCCCCACCTCGTGGGGTAAATGAGGGGAAATTTAAATGTTTGCTGGAGATGGGTGAAATTGCTCCTGGATACTGGAAATTGAAGCTGGGGGTGGATGGGAGGTGCAGCCTCCTCCACACAGGGGTTTTACACCCTTATCTCTGTTTACACCTGAAAAACGAGATATCTTTCACCCCCCTGAGTGGAAAAAACCCAAGTCAGGAGTGGCTTGGTGCTCCTGGAGGAGGAAAAGTTTTTTGCAGCGGGGCTGGGCTGGTGCAGATCTCTCCCAAAGGGTGGTGGCCGCATCCTGGCGCTGGGCTGGCGCGGTCACCGGCCAAACCCGTCCCTTGGAGAGCTCAGGGTCCTCTGGGTTTTACCAAAAACCCCGTGGGTGGGTTATGGGGAGGGGGTTCTGGTGTATTGTCCCCGTCCTGCTGATCCAGGGTGGTCTGAAAGCTTGAACTCGCTGATCTTAAGGGTCTTTTCTAACCTAAATGATGCTGTGATGCTATGAAATAACCTTCCCCAAAATCCTTCCCTCTGTGCCCTCTGCAGAGCCCCCAGCGAGGATGCCCTGATGGGTGTGGGGATGCTCCTTGCTGGGATGGTGGTTGCTGTGCTGGTCCTGGTGAACCATCCCAGTTTCCCACTGGGATGATGCAGGATGCTGTGGAGGACAGGCTGTGACCCCGCTATGGCAGCAATCCCGTGTGGGGTGACCGTGACCGGCCTCATCCTGCACCCTGCTCTGAAGCACGTGCAGCCAGGGCAGGATTTAACCCTTTTTTAGCCCAAGCAGCCCAAACAGGGCTTGTTCTGCATGGCAGGGAGGGGCTGGCTCTGTGCCCCGCTGTCATCCCACCTGCCTTGTCCCCACATCCATGGTAACGGCCTCAGGACCACTTTGGAGCAGCCAAGAGGTTGCATCCCTCTTGGGATGTCTNGTGGAAGGACAAGCTGCCACCCCAGCAGCTGGGATGCTGCTGTCCCCAGGTTTGGGGTGCTTGCAGCAGGATACCCTGTCCCTGTGACCCCCTCCTGCAGCAGGGGACTTGCTGGGGGGAGGATGCTCCTGCCACAGCATCCCGCTCCTGCCGCAGCATCCTGCTCCTTGCCTTGGGGACAGGGAGGCTTTGGTCCCCACTCCTGCTCTTTTGGGACAGACCACAGTGAGACAGGCAGCAGATCCTCGGTCACCCAGTTGGATGATGGTGTTTGTGTGTATTTTTTTTTTTTTTTGGAAGAAACAGAGAGAAAAATCTCTCTCTCTGTCCAAAATCACTCATCCTTCCTCATAATGAGAGCTGTCACCAGCCCTGCTTGGCGAGGAAATGATGCTCGCGGTAAATATTTGGTCTGGAACTGATTTATGGGTGGAAAAAAATGAGATTAGTGGCTAATCACTGCCTTGCAGGAAGCTCTTTGGGCCCCGCGCCGGTGCTGGGCTTGCGGGGAGCTGGGGTTGTGCCCGCGCTGGGGGCTTCGGTGGGGACACCGCTGTTGTGCCACTGGGCTGGGATCAAGCGGTGACAATGGAGGGGTCAGACCAGCTTGGGGGGGGACATCAGGCTTCTCCTCCTTGGTGCTTTGCAGATTTGCTTTAAGGACCAGGGTTTTGGGGTCTGGGCAGCCAGTGTCCCCCCTGGGGGCAGGATATTGTCCCCAGGGCTGCCATCGGACCCCCATGGGCTACAACCTGGTGAACTGTGCTGTTGGCCCCATCCAAAGGCAAGAATCTGCCCCATCCCCGACCCAAAAACGTCGTTGCAGCCGCCCTCGAGGCTGCAGCAGCTTTTCCTGTGCGAGGAAACAATTAACTTATTAGAGGGAGGGTTAATTTTCTGCTGCTCGAGCGGCTCATTTCCTACCCGCAGCCAGATGCCCGGCGGTGCTGGGACCAGGGCGGTGCTGGGGGACGCGTGGCCGGAGCCCGTGTCCGAGCGCGGAGGCATCTCCGGTTGGCGTGACCGGACCGACAGCAGGGGAGCAGCACCCGGTGCTGGGAAAGATTCAGCTGGGGGTTCCAGGAGAGCTGCTGTTGGACACAGAGGAAAGTTTTGGGAGTGAGCAGTGCCTGGATTTATGCTCTTTTGATTTCCATGGCGCAGTGTCCTCAGCTGGTTTTGGGGTGGGATGCTCTC
Source organism: Syrrhaptes paradoxus (assembly GCA_013400615.1). Classification (NCBI taxonomy): domain Eukaryota; kingdom Metazoa; phylum Chordata; class Aves; order Pterocliformes; family Pteroclidae; genus Syrrhaptes; species Syrrhaptes paradoxus. The sequence goes on from VZTO01006659.1 coordinate 10,022, forward strand.
CCGGGATGCAGCAGGATGGGCTCAGCCGCTGCTGATGCAGAGATCCTGCGATTTTCTCGCCTCCCTCTCTGCTCCCACCGTGTTTTTTTGCCTCTTTATAACTATTTAACCTGGACTCGAAGGCAGAGGGTTGGATTAAAGGCTGTAATGTGCATCAATGCTAATGGTGTCACCCACAAAAAACCCATCTCCAGCCGTCTGTGAGCTGTGCTGGGGAGGGCAGGAGCATCCTCGATGACTGTGACCTGCTGTGTGCTCAGAAAGGGATCCCTGCCCCAAATCCTCCAGATCTCGGCTCTTTTGGGCCCCTCTGAGCTTGTCACGGCTCAAGGCAGGCAGAAAAATGGGCTGATAAGTGAGAGGTGGGTGGCTTGTACCCCCTGCTTGGCAGCGTTGTGGCTCTGATGAACGTTTCCCAGTGCTTAGGATTGTCCCCACCATGGGTCCTGTGCCTCGATGAGCACAGAAACCTCCTGGGTTTCTGTTGGGGACATGCTCTGCCCCTTGGTCGTACTCAATTCACCTGCTCAGGCCCTAAAATGGATGTAAGTGACATTAAATGACATTAAAATCAGAGCAGATGCCTTGCTTCCAGCGGGAAGGAGCTGGGACCAGCGCTGCCGTGATGCCCAGAGAGCAGCATCCCTCCAGCTCAGCACCACTGCTGGGCCAAAATCCATTTTGGGTGCTGCAGGAAGCAGCCTGAACCTGCTCTGTAATCCCTCCGTGCCTCAGTTTCCCCCATTTGAAGCAGGGCTGGTGGTCACAGCCGGGGTTTTGGGATGCGGCTGAGCTCTGGGCGACGGCTGCCTGGGAGAACAAGCCTCACCCACGCTGGCAGCCTCTGGTGTGGAGAGGAGCCGTGATGGGCACAGCAGCACATCTGGCAGGACCGGCACATCTGGGACAGGCATATCCATCCCTCCTGTCCCCAAAGGAGACAAGGCGGTCACCTGGGGTCTTGTGCAAAGATGTTCCAGGATGCGGATGTTACTGCCAGGAGGTCTTTCACCCACCAGCGAGGTCCGTGCGGGAGGGGTTGTGTTGGAAATTTCTTGGGTGAGGGCACTGGGGGGTGATGCAGCCCCACCGTAGGGTGCCATACGGTCGGCAAGGTGGGGGATGACGGGGTTTTTGGACCAAGGGATGGGTTTTTGGACCTTTTCCAACAAGTTTTGCAAGAGGAAAAAAAGCTCATGAATGCAAAGTGTTTCTTGATGAAATTTTTTTTTTTGATGATGATGGGGAGGGATCGGACGTTTTTGTAGGGGTGCGGCTCTAATTCTCACATCAGCTCCCAGGGTGGCGCAGCATCCCCTCCCATGAGCAGCCATCCCATGGGTGCCACTGGTCCCTCGGGTACTACCCGTCCCTTGGCGCATTGCTCCCTCCTCCCCTAGTTTGAGCAAACCCCCTCCCAATTTCTCACCCTTCACTTTTCTCTCCTTTTTTTTTTGTTTTCTCCTCCCTTTCCCTTCCAGAGTCAAGAAGAAGAACAAACCCTTGAACCTCAAGATCCACAACAGCGTGGGGAGCTGCGAGAACATCCCCGCCCAGCGCTCCCCGCTCCTCTCTGAGCGCTCCCTGCGCTCCTTCTTCGTGGGGTACCCACCCTTCCTCCCCTCCACACCCCCCGTCCACACCGAAGCCACCTTCTCAGCAAGTAAGTCCTTGTCCCTCCCTTGTGTCCCCATTCCAGGGAGTGGGTGACGTTGATGCTGAGCAGGGGACCGGGGGGAGGTGGAGGTGCCCATCTCAATGGGATGGAGGATGCTGGTTGAGCGTTGTGCAGCCCTCGTGCGGGTGCCTGGCAGCGGTGTTTGGTGATATGTGGATGTTTCTGGGCAAAATATGAGCCTGGAAATTTGATATGTCTGGTGTCGTGGGTAAGGACCGAGCAGCAACCATGTGCCACCAAGAGCCACGTGGTTGCTCCCTTCCCCCTCCTGGTAAGATGGGGAAAAGAATTAAAAAAACACAAAAAAAAGGTAGAACCATGTGAGTTGAGGTAACAACAGATTTTCGTAATAATAAAATATGAGAAAAAGAGAAGATAACAACAACAAACAGTATTATAAAAAGAACACGCAATGGAAACACGTTACCTCCGAAATGCCTGCCCAAAAACCCCCCACCCCTCTCCTGGGTAGCTGCCCCCTACATCCCATGGTACAGAATATCCCCTTGGCTATGTCCACCTCCCAGCTTCTGTGAAAATTAACCCTATCCCAGCCGAACCCAGCACACTGTGTATGTGCAAACCCACTGTCATGTTGATTTATGCCAATGATACGATCCCGTATCGCAATAACGGGTGCGGGAGGGTGGCTGGTGACGTTTGGAAAAGCCACACGAGCCTTTCCATGCTGCCTGGGTTGGTGACACCAGCTGGCTGTCACTCCAGAGTGACTTTTCCAAGGATTTTTTTGTAAATCCAGCGGTGGTTTTCCCTTCGTGCTGCGAGCCCTCTCCAGCTCGCAGGGTTTGAGCCGATTTTTTGGGTCTTGGGTGGATCTGGCCCCGATGTACACAGGTCTGGTGCAACCCCACGGAGCCTGATCCCAGCAGCTGGGCCCCATCCTGCTGCAGGGCTGCTCCAGAGGGTTTGCCCTCCTCCAGGAGATGCTGGTGGTGGGAGGTGATGGGTGGGTTGGGGACGATGAGCTCACCCAGGGCGTTGCTGCTGGCCAGGGACAACCAGCCTGACCCTTATTTTCCGACCTCGGACCAGCACCCTGATGAATTCTGCAGGGGTTGAAGCTTTTACAAGCCAGGCGTGACTCCCAGCCTAAAGAAAACCCTCCCAGAACACACGTGGAACAGCTGGGAGCGATTTGCATGCCAAGAGCTGTCCCAGGGAGGGCGAGATCCCCTTTCCTCTTGTTGCTCAGCTAAAAACTTTCTCCAACTCTGCCTCGGGGCTGGTTTTCTGCCACCTTCCCCTCCCTGGACTTTTCCCTTGTTTGTGTTCCTCAGGTGTGGTTTTTGGGCTCATTTAGGGTTCTTCCAAGCATTCTTACCGCTCAGCTCTTGGCTGAAGAGGGGGTTTGCCAGCAGCACCCCTCCCTGCCCATCCAGCCCCCCGGCACCGGCAGGTTTTCCTCCTCACCGTACTCCTCACCGGCACGGGAAGTGGCACCGGTGTGCAGGTGCTGGGGCTGGTACGATGGGGCAGTTCCTTTGTCCTGGGTCGTGGTTTTACCCCGCTGGCAAACCAATACCCCGAAGGTCTTTCTTTTCTCCCTTCCCTTTCCCTTTCGCCCCTTCCCTTTCCCCCTTCCCTTTCCCCCTTCCCTTTCCCCCTTCTCTTTCCTTATACCCATCAGCTGCTGTTTAGGACTGCGGAAGGGCCATCGAGCCATTTCTGCCATCCTTTTCCTCCCCTTTCTCTGCCTTTGGGGCCAGCGGGACCTGGCAGGAGCTCTGTGGGCAGGTGATATAATTTCTGGAGATGACCTGGCTCCCGCTGGCCCGGCCAGCAGCTTTGCCTGGAGCGAGGGTTTTCCCCCCACGGCATTGCCCAAGATCAGCTCCCAGCCCAAAACGACGAGGACTAGCGAACCAGAACCCAAGAGCTAACCCCAGCTCTCAGCATCCCCCGCCGTGTCTGGTCCCATTAGCCTTCCTCACGCCTCAGCGTTGGATTACATCCCGTGGCGTGATGACCTGATGGAACGCGGCAGGAACGTGATGCGATGGGAAGTGATGGGCTAGCAAGCGGCTAACGCTGCCGGAGAGGTGTCTCTTCTCATTTCCCTCAGCCCTCCAGCTTTCCGGGCTGCTGGGATGTTTGTTTTCTGGGCTCGAGAGGGGCTTGGTTTCACCAGCTGGTTGATCCCCTGTTGAGAGGTTTGAGCATCAGCGAAACCATTTGGTCCTTGCAGGGTCAGCATCTGTGCATGCAGCCACCCTCCCTCCTGGGGACCCGTGGGGAAAATTTGATGCCAGGCAGAAAACTCCCACTAGAGCGTAGTTTTTCTAGCGTTTGTGTTTCTGCATCATTTCTGTACCGGTGGCTTTGTCCTCAAGCTGCGTCCCGGGTTTCGGTCTGCTTTCACGTTTGCTTTCTGGTTTGTGACGGAAGAGCGGCCGTATCCTGACCGTGGTTGCTGACCTTGGCCCTGCAGGGAGAGAGATGGGNCATCCTGACCGTGGCAGCCGGATGCTGAGCGTGGCCCTGCAGGGAGAGAGATGGGGTTTAATGGAGCTTGGTGCTGGGGCTTGTTACCTCGCGGGGAGAAGATGACTTGGGCCAAGCGATGCCGAGGCACATTTTGTTGTGGGGAGGAGTCGGTATCTCTGCAGCTTCCCCCACGCCCTCCATTATGGGACCTGGGTGGCTTCCCCCCAGGAAGGTGCTTTGCGTGTTCTTGGGTCCCCTGGTCTAAAGCCATAAGAGAAGCACTGAGCATGGTTTGGGGGTCACACCTCATCCCATCTCCTGGGGGGCTTTTTGTTGCCTTTCCGATGCTGTGGGCTTCCCGTGCGCTGCCAGATGAGCTCCGTGGGGCTCACCGAGGGTGCGAGCCAGTGCGTCGTGCCCACCCGGCATCCCAGGGATCCCCTTGTCCCCATCCAAGTTCTCCCCAACATCCCATCCCTATGAGCATGGATACCTAAGCTTTTATAAAACCTCAACAGAAAACCACTTATTCCCTTTTTTCTCTTGTGGGATCAGCACGGCAGCCCCCGGTGTGCTCTGGGTTGATGCGGAATTACTTCCCCAAGCACTGAAACCAAAAAAATGTTGTTGTCGGATTGAGATGCAGGAGAGGAGCCTGGCAGCCCCCTCTCCTCGGCTGTCTGTCGACCATCTCTTCTCAACAGCCAGCACGTCTTGCTGCTTGTGGCAGGAGCGTGCTCCTGTCTGTGTCATCTCTGGTCCCGATCGGATGTGGGTTTGGATGCTTCTCTCTCATTTTTAACACCCGGTTTGCCCTGATGGGAATGGATTTTCACAGACGTGGAGGTGGAGCACGAGGGCTGGCAACGAGCTGCAGAAGGAGCCTCTTGCTCCTGGAGCCCAGATCTTGCTGGAGAGGCAAAGTCCCCTTCCCATAGGGTCAGGACCTTGATGAATTTTGAAATTTGGAAGTTTTTCCCTGTGCGGGGGGTGAGGCAGTGGCCCAGGTTGCCCAGAGAAGCTGTGGATGCCCCATCCCTGGAGGGGTTCAAGGCCAGGCTGGATGAGGCTTTGGGCAACTTGGGCTAGTGGGAGGTGTCCCTGCCCATGGCAGGGGGTGGCACTGGATGGGCTTGAAGATCCCTTCCNCTGTGCCTACATGGGGCTTGGGTGTTCAACCAGTGGTGGCCAAGCAAGCACAAGTGCTGAGATGTCACCAGAGCTCCTTGTGCTGCCTTGAACCCCAACCATCTGTGAAAGAGGCTGTGCTGGGTGGATATGGCTGGTGGAGATTCAAGATAACGTCCAGTGGATCAAGCCCTGCGCTGGGAATCCCGGAGCTCTGACTCCAGCCCTTCTGCTGGACAGGACCAGCAGGATCCCAGGGTGTGATGCCGGTATTGAGGATGCCATGGGACACACGCGTGAGCAGCTGGTGCCGTATTCGCTATTGCTCTTCTCCACAAGCATCCCACCCCTGGTTCTGGAGGTGGTTTCGTGGGAAGAGACATCTCCTGACCACCACCCCAGCCCAAACTGCCTTCCGCAGGGGACTTCCCGAGTGGGACATCAATTCTTTGTGACCATCGGTGGTTTTGCCCTGCTGCTGGTACAAGCCATGGTGTGAGCACTCCATGGCAGCTCCCCGCAGCCCACATCTGGGCACATCTGGTGCGACACCAGAGGGTTTCCAACGCCAGCAGCTCTGTGCGGAGCCGAAGAGCCCGGCTTTGTCTGGGTAAGCATGATGGACCCTGCAAGGCTGCAAATCCTGGGGAAAAAAATCACAATGTGAGTATTTAAGCCAGCAAAGCAACTGAACGTGACATTTCGGCTGGATAAATGGGATTGTCACTCTGCAAAGAGGAACTGCCGGGATTGTAGAGTGACTCTGTTTTCTTACTAGAGAGATGCTCTGAGAATAGCTCTCGGCTGCTTTGGCTGATCCCCTCGGCGAGGTTTCTTTTCAACCCGCCGGATCATCCCTCCACCTGCAGCGGGGACACAGCGGGGACGTCGCTGGCTTTGCCTTGGCTGGGGTTGCAGAATGTGCATGAGCGGAGGGGGCAGATCAATCCCCTCGGATCCTGCCTGGATTTTATATCACAGGGGGAAAGCTGCTGGTGCTGCCGCTCCGAGCGGTGCTGCTGTGCTGCTGTGGCTGAGCTGTCTGGGGAGCTCTCCCATTTTATTTTGGCCCTAGAACAAGGACTGAGGTGTCCCAAGGAGAGAGTTTGCACCCTTGGGTGCACCCTTTCCTCACTGGTGTGCTTGGATCCCCGGCAGGAACCTCTGCCAGCATCCCCCATCACCACCCTGGTGTGGTTGTGATTTCTGGGGATGAGGTGGTTGAGATACCTGATGCTGGACCCATTGTGGTTGTTGAACTTTTTGGGAGGCAGCTGCACCCTGATGTCTCCCCCCAATCTCCCCAGGGGACTCAACCACCCCAGGACCAGCACCAGGGAATATTTTGGTGGCTGCCCAGGGCAGACGCGGGTCTGTAGGATGTGTAGGGACCAGTGCAAAAAGTCTTTTGGCTGTTCCTCAGCTTCGTGGTGATTCAGCCCGGGATGCTTTCCAAGTTCCCTTCCATGGATTCGCTCCATCCCATTCATACCGTGCCCGCTGCTGTTTGCTGGAGGAGGAGGAGGAGGGATTGTTTATGGGGCTGTCGCCGTGATGGATGACACCAGAAAGGTGCCAGGAGATGAATAAGGGGGATTTTGAGCCAAAACAAGCTCCCCATCGGCGCGGTTTGGCACTGCCAAGCCCCCGGTGATGCTCCAGGTGCATTCGGTGACAGTGTTGGGGCTTGCTGAAAGCATCGCTGCCCCCCGGGGAGGGTGGAACCCCCAAATAAATGAGATGTTGAGGCTCTGGCTGCTCTTCTCCATGCAGGAGATGCCCAGGCACTGCGCCACGTGGCTGGGGACCGAAGGGGACACATCCGCACTGCGCCGGGGAGCTGTCGGGATGGCAGCGGGGGCGAGGAGGGCGTCACGGCCGAGGCAGCGTCCCAGTCCCCGTCACCTCTGAGGTGCACGGGTGCCACTCAGGGACTAGCAGCGGCTGTCACAGCTGCCTGTCACTGCCAGGGAGCCGGGTGGCAGGGCGCTTCTCCCGTGTCGGCTGTCAGAGACGTGCCGGAGGCGGCTGTCACCCTGCGCCCGGGCTGTCCCCCCCTTCCCCACTCCCCTCCCGGCACGGCTGATCCCGTCAAGCGCCGGGCTGTTGACTCAAGGATAAGCTGTGCCGCGCTGAGCCGGAGCCGTGACCTTTGCTGGTGCGATGGAAAGCGTGGAGGGGGTGTTGGGGTGGTGGGTGGCATCCCCTGGCATCGGGTGCCCGGCTGTGGGGTCTGTGTGAGGATCGATGTGCTGGGTGGCATCGGGGAACAGCACGGTGTTGGGGAGCAGGGGTTGGCTTTGAGGGTCCCTCGGGGCGATGGGGGAGGCAGGACAGGGTGGGTGCTGAGCCAGGGAGTCCCTGGTGGGATGCTGGGTGGGTACCAGCTGCATCCTTCCCTTCCATTAAATACTACCTGGGAGGAGGAGATGGGGGGGGAAATCCTAAATTATTTGAATGAATATAGAAGGGTGGCTGAGCGAGCTCTGATTTTCAAGCTGTAAAGGAGGCTGCTGGTGAGAAATGTGTAAGTGGTGACGATGCCCGGGCAGGGAGGGCAGGAGCCATCCGTGGTGGTGGGTTGGGGACACAGGGACGAGATGCTGATGGCAGGAGGATGGATGAGGATGGGCAGCCTGTACTTCAGAGACCCTAGGGTCAACTTCTCCATCACATCCCGTGGCCATAAGTGGTGTGGTTTTTTTTTTCTTTTTTTTTTTTCCCCATGCAATTACCACTAATTGTGGTAATTTGGGGGTTTTGATGGGAATATTCCTCCTGCGCCGGGCAGGAGGCTGCTGCACCTCCACCTTCCCTTTGAGCATCACCCTGATTTAATACCTCACGGGACAGAAACACCTTTTCCTCCCGGTGGGCATCAGGTTAATGGGAGAATCACTAATTAACTCCAAACCCCCCAAACCCTCGGGGTTGTTCCCCACAGCGGTGGGGTGCCTTCCCTGCCCTCCTGCCCCGCTTTGCGCGTTTTCCCCCCTGCGAGCAGCAGATCTATTGTTCAAACGCGCGATCCTTCCCGTATCGCTCCCTCTAATGAACGTAATTAGCCGTGAATCACGCAGGTCTCATTTTTTTTTGTTCGGAGGTGCAAATCCCCGCTACACTTTAATCCGTTTGTGCGGCGAGCGCCTTTAGAAAGTAATTAAAAGGCTGGGGTGCCTTTGCCCACGTCGCCGCTCCCCCTCCCCGGGCCGGTGGGATTTAATTGAGACCAGCTGAGAGTTAGTGGCGATAAATTGTGGCGGAGAAAGCGGAGGTTGGGATTTAATTCTGGGAGAGGAGCTGTTCTCGCCCGGGTGTTTAGTTCATCAAGGAGCGGTGTTGAGTGGAGGGGAACTGATTGGTGTGATGGGATTTACCAACGAGAAAATGACGTTTAGGGAGGAATAGAGCTCGTGTGTGGAGCGGTCCGGCTCTTTAGAGCATCATTGCTGGGGCTTGCGGGCATCCCTGGGAGGGATGCTGGGGCAGGAGCCTGGGGTGGGATGTCTCAAGGTCTGGTGAGAAGCACAGACCAAAAATATTGGGAAATATTGGCGTGGTGGTGGTGTAACCCAGCCAGCATGGGACTGGGGGCAGAAAGTTCCTTGATTGACTTTTTAGTCCAGCATCTAAATTGCTGGCTGTGCCCCAGGGGTGATGGGGATGGAGGTGGCGGAGTAAGAAGGAGCTGGAGCAGCTGCTGATGGGAGGGACAGGAGATGGATGCACTTTCGGATGCTCCCAGGACTTTTACCAACCACCCAGACGCCCCGGTGATGGGCGCCTGGCACAGGGAGCAGGATGTAAATGTAACCTTCAGAAACAGAGTACAATTAAAACACCCCGCCACCCGCTATATTAAAGCAGGATATTAAAGCAAACATGGTTTTCCCTGCTCGGAAGGATAATATCGAAGGTGTATTTAGCGAGGGATTTGCCGGGGTGCTGAGCAAACTGCTGGGTGCAGCTGGGCTCTGCTCCTTGGGGCTCGGCTCGTCTAGGGCTGGTCGCTCATCCCTGGGAATCCTCGTGAATCCCGAAAATACAGCCTTCGGATCCCCGGCACTGACCCCCACAGGGCTGAGCATCCTGCGGGACGGGAGGTCTCCCACGGCTGGTGCGGGTGGGAGGATGAGGAGGAGGAAGAGGAGGGTGTCTGCCCTTGCTGAGGCTGAAAGGGATGTGGAGCCAGGGCCAAGCTGCTAATTACCTGCCTGCTAATGAATTAATCTCTTTTTCCTTCACCAGCCAAGGTCCTGTTCCCCTTTCTCCCTCCTTTTCCCTTCAAAGGAGAGCAAGGATGCTTTTTACTTCTCCCTTCTATTTAAATTGCCTCCAAGTGGCTAACGCTTGGCTCTTTGTTGACGTGATGTCTTATTAATAAATGATGCCGTTGCCATTCCGGCTCCGTTTTCCCTTTCGTGTTTGGACATCACGCCGTGGCTCCCGTAGCTTTGGGATCCCGCTCTGGGTGCAGCACCCATGGGGTGGGTGCATCACCTCCCGCCTCTCTCCCTGGCCCAAACTGGGGGCTGGGAGCTGTTATGGGGGGGACAGGGGACCGTGGTTCCCCCCCAGAGCCAAACACAAAGCCAGAGACATCTTGCTTTCCTAGAAAGGGAGCCCAGCAGAGTGTCTGTACCGGGAAACATTAGGCAAACCCTAATATTTCCCAAATATATATATATATATATAATAATATATATAATTATAATAATATAGTTATTATAGGTGTATAATATATGTATTATATAATAATATATTATGTATTTTAACATGTATACAATTATATCTATATTATAGGATGTGTTACCCTAATTTACCCGAATATAAAAATATTCACCTGCATCCTTTGCTCCCCTCCCCAAAACCTCCAACCCTTTCTCTCGCCTTTATTCCCACCTGACGCTTTTCCCCGTCCCTCCTCTCCCCGCAGACACGCTGTCAGTGCCTCGCTGGTCCCCGCAGATCCCCCGCCGAGATCTAGGAAACTCCATCAAACACAGGTACGCCGATGCCGGGGGACGAGCATCTCCCTGCCCATCTCCGGTGCGGGATGGGGGGCTGCTCCCCCTTTTTCCCAGGCTGGGCTGCACTATCCTATTTCCCATTTAAATTCCATTTCAGTCCCGATCTGGTTTAGATAAGGCTGAGGCGCTATCAATAAAAGCCGTGTTTAATCCGTGACCCTGCCAACCTCCAGCGAATTTCCCATCTCCGGATTATTGCCCTTCTGTATCTACCGCAAGAAGGAGAAGTGCCAGAAATAGCCTCGCCGCTGCCGTTCCCTGGGGCAGATGCTTCTCAGATGGGCTGGAAATGTGGGTCCCCAGGGCAGGGAGGTGCTTTGGGGACCCCGGCTGCAGCAAGCCGGTGGCTAATGCCCATCCTGACTGGCTTGGGAAGCCTTTGGAGCAGGCTGTGTAACCCAAGAAAATTTGGGTTTTGCCATCCCTGGAAAGATGCCTCGACACCTGGAGTGGTTTTTGAGGGCAGCAAGGGAAGGATAAATCGGGGATTGGGAGATAAGCACGGATCGGGAGGTGATTCTGCGGGATGGGGTGGTGCAGCCTCATCTGCCCCCGGCCACTCTCCGTGTTTCTCTCCGCAGGTTTTCCACCAAGTATTGGATGTCTCAGACCTGCACCGTCTGTGGGAAAGGAATGTTGTTCGGCTTAAAATGCAAAAACTGCAAGTACGTCGGGGCGCCGGAGCTGTCTGCATTGCTCTGTAGGGGGGGGATAATTCGGGTTTGGCTGCGGGAGCTGAGCTGGGGCTCGGGCACGGGGACACCAACCAGCTTCTCACCAGCTCATCCTTGTGAGAAGCTTTAATGAGCCCTAAAATTGGGTGAAGAACACCCCGAAATGGGGCTGAGGTTGGGTCTGGGTGCCAGGGATGGGAGCGAGGTCCTGGGGAGGATGCTGCCTGCTGGACCTCACACCAGAGCTCCCAGTTGGATCCTGGTTCTACATCCCAGTTGGATCTTGGTCTTTCTCCCTTTCATGTTAGGGTTACTGGGATTTATCTGCAGGAGACGGGATGGATGGGCTCAGTCGCAGGCTGAGAGCAGCTCAGGTGTGAGCATCGCCCGCCCTTGGGGTGGCTCTGGGTATCAGATGGGTTTTACCCACAGCATTGGGCTGTATCCTCTATTTTTGCATTGGAAAACTATCTTGGGGACTCTGTTCCCTGGCATTGAGGAGTGAACCCATCCCAAAGTGCAGCTAAGCTGCAATCCGAAGGAGAGGGGCCGTGCTGGCGTTAAACTGGGCAGGACTGGGAAAAGACAGTGAGGCAGGGGCTGGGGCTGCTTATGGGCTTTAAATCCAGTGTAGCCCATCTTGTACATGGTATCAGTGCTTAGTAAAGCTGCTCCTGGAGCCACGATTGCCTTTTCTAGGGGTGAGCGCTGGGAATACGCCGATTTTCTGCAGGTTTTGGAGTCAGCCAGGGCTATGGAGCGATAACGATCGTTATTGCCCGTGATTAAATGCTGATGTGTTGGCAAATTGGGATTTAAATCCGGACAAGGACTGCCTGGCTACTCTGCACTCAGTGGTGGTTTTCTAGAAGTGAAATTATCAATTTTTTGTATTTTTTAAAGCGACAATTCCTGTTGCACCCAACGCTCGAGCAAGCACAGGCTTTGCTGGCTGTACCCGCCTGGGGCTGGTCCCCACGGGAGGAGGGATGCTGGGACCTGCTCCCGTGATGCTCCCGCTGCCTGTAGTCGCTCCAAAAAGAGCAAATAAATGCCCCAGTTGTAAAAACACAGGGTGAACACTAAATATTTAGTTTTCTCTGGCTTTGCTGTAACCTTGGCCCTGGTGCCGCTTCCCCAGGAGCAGGAGGGGAACAAGCAGGTCAAACAAACAGACCCCGAATCCCCCCACACCTCAAACACCGAGTTAATCTCTGCCTTCCCCTCTAGGAACTGCTTTGTAATAAAAGCCGATGCGCACGGCTCCTGAATTTTCATTACCCAGCTCATTGACTTGGAGCTGCCGGCTTTTTTTTTTTTTCCCCATCCTTTCCCCTTGGTTTTTTTTCAGTCCTTTCCTCTCCTTTGCCTTTTCCCCATGGCTCTCCCTGCTCTGCTGGGGCTGTTATGAGCCCAGGACTCATTTCCATCCCTAATTAAGACCAAACAGGGATGTTTTGGGGTGGTGGGAGCCAGGTGATGCCTATATGCATGACCCAGGAGTGAAACCCTCCATGGGCTCCTGCTGCAGTTTTACAAAACCAGGCAAAGCTCTGCAGAATATTCAGTGGAGCCGGAAATACTCTCATTATTTTTGTGAAACGTCCTGGTAAGAAAGCCAGGAGGGAGGGCACAATGGCAGGGATTTATCAGGAGCCAAAGTTGTGGGGCAGCCGCATCCTTCCCCTCCGCTTACCCCGGATTTAATTCAGCGTAAAGCGGCGTTAGCGCTGGAAAGTGGCTTTCCCCCAAGCCTGGGTCTCGTTCCAGCCCAACCTGGCAGAAATGACAATTTTTGAGCATCCTGAAGCTGCCTGGTGGGTGCTGGCAAGAGAAAAATCAGGGAGCCAGGCAGCACCCCCAGGTTTGGGCGTTCCTGCACCCCCTTTCTTGGGGACCCACCCATCGTGGCTTTTGTTTGCCGAGGGCTTGCAGCCCCGGCATCCTTCCAGCCATCCCGCTTGGATGCTCCCGCATCCCGCACTGCTGCTCATCCCTCTGGGTGTCTTGGGAATTGGGCTCTTCCCAAGGGCGAGCTGCCGGACTGCTGGGATCCGGGAGGGTTTGGCACCGGGATCTGAGAGGGTTTGGCCCCAGGATCTGGGAGGGTTTGGCGCTGGAATCCAGGAGGGTTTGCCCCCAGGACCACTCGGGTAGGGCTGTGCACAACCCAAATATTCCATCAAATCACCTTTCTGGGTGGGGAACTGGTCCCTGCCCTGCAGGATGCTCCCCGCTCCCAGCTGCATCCCTCCAGCTGCGCCACGATGCTCCGCGTCCCCGTCCCCCTCGCTCCTCACCCTTTTTCTCTCTGTCCCCTGCCAGGCTCAAGTGCCACAACAAATGCACCAAAGAGGCCCCCCCGTGTCACCTGCTCATCATCCACCGCGGAGGTAAGGAGGTTTTTTTTTTTTCTTTCTCCCTTTCTGCCTCCATGGATGTTGCCACCAGGTAAAACTTTTCAGAAGCCCCCCCCGGGCGATTCGGGAGCCTGATCCTCGCTGACAGTCGGGGCGAGCTGGAGGCTCCCGAACCGCTTGGGCGCTCTATGAAAATTTTTTACCCACCGTTTTTTCCGCTTATAGGGAGACGAGCCGTACGGGGCGAGGCAGATTTGCATTGCAAACCGCTTCCACCCACCCTTCCCCTGCCTCCTTTTCTTTTCAGATTCCCCAGCGCACGGGGTAAGTGCACCAGGTTTTAGCTTTTTGCTACCGTCGAGAGCTTTAGGGCCGGACGCGGGGGACCCGCAATGTCCCGTGGCGCTGGCGGTGCATGGGGGTCCCTGCCATGGGGACGCGGCCGTGCCCCCGCAGATGCTCGTGGTGCTTTCGGAGCTGCTTTATCCTGCTTTCCCCATCCTAAAATCCGCAGAGGAGGGGAGAACTTGGCACCAGGACGACGGGCGGCGCTTCCCGCTTCTTTTCTTCTAGATTTTGGCCACGGCCAGAGGACTGCGATCACAGGGAAACGCTTCTGATTACCTTGAATTTTGAGCTGTTACTCTGTGTTAATTATCACCAAAAACCCACTCAGGGGTTTAATTGTGGGGAAATCCATCGCGCTGGTGGCACTTTGCGAGGCGAGAGGGATGCTACGGCTTGGAGCGGGGCAATTTTGCAGCCTCAGCTCCAGCCCCCGTGCCTTTGCTTGCAGCAAATTTGGGTGGAAGGGGCTGAAGAACCCCTCCTGGGCTGATGCAAACCCCGACCAGGAGGCAGGGAAAGCAACGCCCCGTGCTGCCGGGGGCCAGCGGGCTCCTGGGATGGGCAGAAATTGGGGCATGGCTGCGGTTTGTGATGTTGGAAGAGCCGCCGCTGCCCAATGTGTGGTTTAGCCACGGGAGCAAGGAGCAGTGTGGCTTTGGGGTGGCCTCAGCACCGGTGAAATAGCACCCCAAAAAAATCTTAAATGCTTTGCCCTGTAGCCAGCCCATTCCCAAGTCCTGTGGGCTGCAGGCTGGCTTTCCCCCCCAAAAAGAAATCTTTCTACCAAAAGTGGGGTGCTTTGAGCCAGCTCCTTCCCCCACCCTGAGAAGCTGCGGCGATGAAGAGGATGGTGCCTCCTCCCGATGCTGGCTGACCCCCGTGGAGTGGCCGCGGTGGCTGCTGAGCCCCCCCTGAATCGCAGCCCCTTGGTGGGGGAGATGGGTGAAGTTCACCTCCCATTGTGGGGGGTTTTAATCCCCTCCAAGTCCTGGGAGGTTTGGCTGTGGGTGCAGGGGGGACCCCGAAGGCTGGCTGCCACCCTGGGGCAGGAGCCGAGCGGCTGGAGGTGCCCCGGGGGATGGCTTCAGAGAGCGATTCGAGAGCGGTCTGCAAGCATGGGGTGACCCCGAGTGTGCCTTCGAAGCTTTGATGTCTCCCTGTCTCTCTCCCCCCTCCCATCCATCCCCTTTTCCCCTCCCTCCCTTCTTCATCCAGCAAGGTTAGTCCGGACCGAGTCGGTGCCCTGCGATATCAACAACCCCTTACGGAAACCCCCCAGGTATTCGGACCTGCACGTCAGCCAGACGCTCCCCAAAACCAACAAACTCAACAAGGTGAGTGGCTCCCCCAGCCCTGAGTGTCCCCTCTGCGCCCACCCCCTGGGAAAGGGACCCAGCCCAGCCGCATCGGTGTTATCGGTGGTTTTGCCGGTTCTTCGCGTGCACGATTCTTGCAGATCTTGCCCTTTCTCAGGGCACGTCCTTCCCTGGAGCATCCATCCCCTTTGCTGGGCAGATGTTGTGGTTTTACGCCACTCAGCCACTCACTCACCCTCCTCCCTCCTGGGGATGGGGGGGAGAGTTAAAGGGGTGAAGGGAAAAGAGACTCATGCTTTGAGATAAGATAAATAGTAATAGACACAAATATACAAATGAGTGACACACGGTGACACTGCTCACCACCCGATGACCAAGGCTCAGCCTGTTCCTGGCTAATGATCCCGGAGCAGGGAGAGTCCCGAAACCACGATCCCAGAATGGAGATAAGAGTCCAGTGTCCCAGAGACTGAGATGACCCTGAGGGAGACAACCTGGAGCATGAGAGAGAACTTCCGAACAGACCCCCATCTCTATACTGGGCATGCCAGGCATGATATGGGATAGACCGATGGCCATGTTGGGTCCCAATACTGGTTGTCCCAAGGATGGGGCATCTCCCACCCCCTCGGTTGTCTGTCGGGACCATGCCTTCAGTCTGTGGGTCTCCAGGCACATCCACCACTGCGGGGCTGCTGTGGGGGTCAGCGTGTGGATCGGAGCTGCCTTGAGACCTGCTTGGGGCTTCGAGTGAAAAAAATAACCCCGGTGTGGGTTGCATCTTTTAAATGGCTTAAAAATAAAATGGGATCAGGGCTTTCAACATAGCCTGTCCCCCACCACTCCTGCTCCATTGTGGCCGCTCAGTCTCCAGTTTGAAGCTGAATTTGGGGTGGTTTGAGGTCTTTGCTACCACCTGAGACTTCTGTAAATAACAAATTTATTGTTACAAATAAAATCAGCCCAGAATTTGATTGTGTCCCTGGCAAAGCTGGTCAAGCCCGACCTGACAGTGCACCTGGCGCACTTGCTTCTGTGTGGCGTTAGTAAAAATAAAAAGGTGAGGGGTGCTTTTTGATGGAATTTAGAACCTGGGCCCTTCAGTGGAAAATTTCAGCAGCTGGCGCAGGTCTGCAGGCCATGCACGGGTATGCTGGGGTAGGCAGGGCGAGGTGTTTGCAAGCTGGAGGTGCTCAAAGCGAGGGAAATCCTAGGTGTGATGGGGGACAGGTCATCAAAACTCTGTCTTCCCAAAGCCTGGCAGGACCCCCCAGCTCCTCCCAGCCCTTGGCATGTTCTGGCTCTTAGCAAAGGCTGGGTACCGGATGATGCTCTCTTGGATGCAGTTTTTAAGCCTAAAGCTCTTGGGAGATCCTTGGCATAAAAATCTGCTTTGTTGTTGTTTTTATGGGGTGGTGGAAATCGTTTTCTTGAGGCTGGAGAATGATTGCAGGAATTGCAAAGAAATAGAGATGTGTTTTTCTTTTTAGTGCTTGTCCTTCCAGGGATTTATTTTGTTTTATTAAAGGGCACAAGAAGGAGACTCAACTTGCTGGGGCACGAAGACAGCCCTGATTCTCCTCCTGCCTCTGCTGGGCAGTCCTTCCACCTTTCCTAGCTTTGCCCTGTGATGATATATATATATATATATAAAAATATATATATATTTGGCTTTGACCCAAGCAATCCCATTCTGGTCAACGTTTCCTCTATAAATGTGCTTTATACAACAGGGTCCCCTTCTTACTCTGATGTTTCTAAAAGCGTTTCTTTAGCAATAGCAGTTCTCTGTGAATACCATGGAAATCTTAGCGTTGGTGGGCTTCGGTGTTGGTTTAAAAAGTAATTTATGTAACCGAGATTCTTGTGAATGTCAGGATGGTCTGTATAAAATGTATGTGGGTTTCCTGGAAAGCCCAGCTCATTTAAAATCTATCAGTTTGGAGAAAATTCCCAGCTGGAGGAGGCTTGTGCAGATTTTCTAACCTTGGAGGGATCTTTCCATGGGTGCGTGTGTCTGGAGATGCTCAGCGCTGCTGCTGATCAGACCCTGTTCAGTGTCTCCAAGTTTGGGCCGCAAGGTCATGGGCAAGGTGGGAAGTTCTGGCCTCAATTTTCTTTTTTGGATTGAAGATATTCAGGTGGTTTCTCCTCTCTGTCCCTGGGTGGCCATTCCTCACCCATCGCGGTGGTGTGCCCATAGATGTTGTCCTTGCATTGGTTGGGAAGGGTCAACGAAGGGCGTGGGATGTCTTGGGACACATTGGCTGATCCTTCCAAATCTGCCTTGGCTCAGCTCAGAGTGGGGTTTTGGCTCCCATGAGATCAGCAGAAGCTGAGGTCCTTGATGTCTCTAAGGACCGAGCCCCAGGGATATAGTCCTCACCTCTGGTCTTGGTGGCCATGGCTTTGTGGAGCATAGATTTTGGGGAGACCTCAGCTGGGGGTGGGGAGAGGAGCCATGCTCCTGGTGTGAAATGGTCTTGGTGCAAACCGTGAATGTGAACAGCTTTGGAAAATGCTGGGCTGGAGCTCTGGNGTAAGGACCGAGCTGCAGGGATATAGTCCCCACCTCTGGTCTTGGTGGCCACGGCTTTGTGGAGCATCAGATTTTGGGGAGCCCTCAGCTGGGGGTGGGGAGAGGAGCCCTGTTCCTGGTGTGAAATGGTCTTGGTGCAAACCGTGAATGTGAACAGCTTTGGAAAATGCTGGGCTGGAGCTCTGGGTGTTTCTAGGGCTTCTGGAAATGGGGCACTGGGGTGACCTGTGTCGCTCTCGCTTGTCACCCAGGTCCTCTGTGCTGGAGCACCTTGGGGAGACGCTGCCCTCACCAGCTCCTCTCTTCTTCTTTCCTTC
This sequence comes from Syrrhaptes paradoxus, assembly GCA_013400615.1. Classification (NCBI taxonomy): domain Eukaryota; kingdom Metazoa; phylum Chordata; class Aves; order Pterocliformes; family Pteroclidae; genus Syrrhaptes; species Syrrhaptes paradoxus. The sequence goes on from VZTO01006659.1 coordinate 27,857, forward strand.
CCTGTGTCCTGCAGGACCACATCCCAGTGCCCTACCAGCCCGACTCCAGCAGCAACCCCTCCTCCACCACCTCCTCCACCCCCTCCTCACCGGCCCCGCCGCTGCCACCCAGCGCGACGCCCCCGTCCCCGCTGCACCCCTCCCCGCAGTGCCCGCGCCAGCAGAAGCAGTTCAACTTGCCAGGTACCGTGAGCTCCCCAGCTCCGTGTCTGCCCCATGAGAGGAGCTCGTGCCCCGGGATGCCCTCAGGATCTGCTCCATCTGCTTACCTGCCTGGATTTATGCTGGGATGGGGAAAAACTGGAAGCAGAGATGAGCAGCAAAGATGATTTGAGGATAATTCAGGTTGGGAGGGACCTTGGGAGTCTCTAGTCCAACCTCCTTCTTGAAGCAGGGGCAGAGCTCAAGGCTTGACCCAGTTGGGTCTTGAGAACCTCCAAGGATGGAGCCAACACAAGCTCTGTAGGCAACTTGAGGCTACAAAAACCTTTCCAAGCATGACCTCTCCATGATGTGTGTCCGTGTTGTTGCCTCAATGGCCAACGGGACACAAGGTCTTACCCCTCTACACGGGTCACTTGGGTTGACCTCACTGGGGGTGACACAGCACCTCTCCTGGCAGCATGGAGGGGCTCAACTGTCCCCAGCTGTCACCCCCCTGCCTTTCCAGCTGCTCCCCAAAGGTTCTGGAGAGGGCAAAGGAGGGGGTGCCACGGCCCGGACCCATCTCTGGGATGCTGAAGCACCTGGGGCTGGCCCGGGGATGGTGACCCTTGTTTGGTTCATGTCCTTCAGCCTCTTTGATGGGGCAGCAGACGGGAGGTTGGGGTCCCTCCTGCATCCCAAACGCCTCTGGGTTAACAAGCTGCTCCAGGGAGGAAGTAGGGTTGGGGTGGCTTCTCCAGAGGGACCTTTCAATACCTTCGTGCTCTGCTGATCCTGCTGTGCCGTGGCGATTCCTCTTCCTAGAGAGGAGGAGGAGGAGGAAGGAGGTGGACTGGCAGGATCCATCGCCACAATAGCAAACACTTCCAAAAGCTGGGGGAAAAAAACACCCCACCAACCAAACAGAATGGCTGGAGTGCCTGGAGCTTGGCGAGGATGCTGGAGGGGCGTGAGGAAGACAGCGGAGGAGCTCCGAGGAAGAACTGAGCATCCCAAGGAGCAGCATGGGTTTCCAAGCTGGTATGACCGAGTTCGTTGTGGTCCAGCCAGAGCCGAAGCATCCCAACATCTCAGCAGCGTTGTAGCTCGGATTGCAGCGATTCATGTCCCCAAACCACTCACTGGGCAAGCCCTGGACCTTGCCAGCGTCAGGGACAGAGAATCCAGCATTTGGTGACATCGTCGTACATCACTTCTAGAGCAGAGACCTCCCTGCAGGTCTTCTGAGAGGTGATTTCATGTTGTTTAAAGCAGAAACCACGGAAGTAACCCCCATCGTGGGCAGCAGCATCTCCTGATGGGCACCTGGCCATGCTGTCACTGCCACCAGCACAGGGAGCCACTGGCGTGCTTGCCAGGGATAAAGCGGGGCAGGATCAGGCCCTGGCAGCTCAGGGGGGTGGTTGCTCCCCGCTTTCATGCCAGGGATGAGCAGAGCCCTGCAGCGAATGGGAGCTGGTCTGAGACGAAGCAGGATTTACTGTGCTTTCATCTCTCTGCGTGGGATGTTCTCCATGGGTCATCTCGTCAAGATGGTCATCTTGGGGATTAGGATTTGAGCTCGGAAATTGCAGCACGGTGACCTTTTCCTGCCAGAATTACCTTCGAGGCTGCTTTGATCTCGGCTCAGGGGTGCTTGGGTCCCGCTGCAGAGCTGAGGTCAGTCTTTGGGGTCTTGAAGCTGGAGAGGAGAAGCTGAGGGGTGGTCTTTGGGGTCTTGAAGCTTAAGGAGAAGGTGCCTTCTGAGCTGGTGCCAACTTCTGGTGGCCTCAACTGTCTTGCTTAGCACCCATGACCTGTCCACATGAGTCAAACCAGCCCTTGGGCTTTGCCCGTTGGCGGTGGGGAGCCGATGGAGGGTACCACCACCCAGAGCCCTTCTGCAACGCCAGCATTGGGCAGAAGGACACGTCTCTGGAGCATGGCAAAGATGCACAGTTGGATGGACTGGATCGGGCAAGAATGGGCAACGACTACAAATCCCTTGCTCAGTGTGTCTCCATGATGCCAAGCGGTTCCTGAAGGCTAGTGGGGACCCAAGCACCAAACCCCGTGGGCTTTTGCTGGCAACCAGGTGCCCAAATCCCACCGGCAGTTTTGAAGATGCTATCGATGCTCTTCCATTGGTACAGAGCGGTAGCTGATGGTGGCAAAAATGAAGCTATAATCCAGCCAGATCGTTAGAGGGCTAAGGTCTTGCTTTTTTAGCCTGGGCACCCTATATGTCATCATGGGTGGCATCCTCCGGAGAGATGGAGGTAGGAGAGGGTGGGTCGTGTGGGGGGGACCCAGACGTGGGGCTGGCGTTTCATGTGCAGGGTTGGAGTCTCTCCAGCATCTGGCTCTGCGAGTCGGTGTTTTTTACCCTCCTTTTTCTCTTTTCCAGCTTCCCATTACTACAAGTACAAGCAGCAGTTCATTTTCCCAGGTCAGTCTCTCCAAAAGTCTCTCCTGTAACACGGGGTGCTGGGATTTTGGGGGTGGGTGCCCAGCCGCCTCTCCTAACCCTGGATTTGTGCAGGTGGGTGGTGCTGGGATGGGATTTCTCCCCAAACCCAGTATACTGTCACAGGACCATGTGCGATTAGGATGCTGCCGGGCTGGGTGCCCCTAAGCGATTCCCAGCCCCAGCCAGGGGTGGAACTGGGGTAACCTGGGGACGACGGGGGTGTTTGCAGTGGGATTTCACCCCCCCTGTGCCTCCCAACCCACTCTCACTCTACTCTCTCCTCCCCAGATGTGGTACCCGAGACGCCGACCCGCGCCCCACAAGTGGTCCTGCACCCCGTCACCTCCAACCCCATGTGAGTGCCTCCCCCTCCTCCTGCTGTCCCCTCCCTGGGCAGAGCATCCTCCTGGCGCCCATGGGTGTCCCCTGGCATTGCAGGACCAGTGTGGGGCTCAGGGATGCTTTTTGGGGTGGGTGGTTGAGGTGACATCCGGCTGCTCCTGCCGTCCTAACCCAGCTCAGGTCTTGGGGAGGGGAAAGGTTGAAAGGAGAGCGCAGGGATGGATTTATAACCCCTAAAGCTTTGCCATCAGAAAAAAAAAAAAGACTTTCACTCCAAAGCAAAACCCCTGAGATGCCAAAGCCCAAGCGATTCATCTTTTCCTAAATTCTAAGCAGAAACCCAGGGTCTTCGAGATTAGTTTTAATAAAGGTGGTTCTCACAGCCCCACCTGTAATATTTTCAAGTCTGATAAACTTTGCACTGAAATTCGTATGGAAATGCAGCATCTAACTGCGTTAGGATGAGCTCTCCCCGGCAGGATGAATTCGAGCTGCTCTGCAGAATTCAGCATTCACTGAGGTCCTCGCGCCTGCACTGCCCTGGCAGCGATGTGACATTTCAGAGCTGCTTTCCAATCCTTTCTATAAATGCCATTTTGGAAGGATTTTCCAAGCCAGGAGTTTAACAGATGGGGGCTGCCCCACCCACGCTCTCCAAACCGCATCGGCAACTGCCAGGGCGTCCGGCGGATCTCGCCGGGGGAGGCGATGGGAGGGATGGGGATGGAGCCACTGTCCCCGCTGGCGGCTGGGAAATTAATGAGAAAATGATAAAGTCAAAGCTTTTTATTTATTTATTTTTTTTCCTAAAGCAAGGTACCAGGTGTCAGGGTGTCAGGCTTTTGTGGGAAAATAGCTTTGGATATACAAAATCTGTGATTCTCCTCTTGCTCACCCCATGGAAAATCACCCGCGGGAGCTGCTGAGGGTANAATTCGAGCTGCTCTGCAGAATTCAGTGTTCACCGAGGTCCTTGCGCCCGCACCGCCCCGGCAGCGATGTGACATTTCAGGACTGCTCTCCAATCCTATCTATAAATGCCATTTTGGAAGGATTTTCCAAGCCAGGAGTTTAACAGATGGGGGCTGCCCCACCCATGCTCTCCAAACCGCATCGGCAACTGCCAGGGCGTCCGGCGGATCTCGCCGGGGGAGGCGATGGGAGGGATGGGGATGGAGCCACTGTCCCCGCTGGCGGCTGGGAAATTAATGAGAAAATGATAAAGTCAAAGCTTTTTATTTATTTATTTTTTTTCCTAAAGCAAGGTACCAGGTGTCAGGGTGTCAGGCTTTTGTGGGAAAATAGCTTTGGATATACAAAATCTGTGATTCTCCTCTTGCTCACCCCATGGAAAATCACCCGCGGGAGCTGCTGAGGGTACCCCGGGCTGGGTTGGGTTAGCAGGATGCTCTGCTTCGGATGCTCGGGAGATGATATTCGTCTGCATCAACTTGGCTTTGCCACGCTGCTTAAAATATCGGGGTTGACTCCTTTTGCGTATGGACCTGTGTCCCCCCGGATTTATAGCTCTGCAGTGGCAATTAAATGGGGTGGGGAGCACAGGACCACCGCGGTCGAGGGGCTGGGGAGTGTTATCGCTCTCCTGTCTCTGGGAGGGGATGCTGTTATTTATGTTCTTGATAATAATAATAATTTATAACGTATTTATATTGTGCTCAAAACCCCTCGAGCTATTCCAGCTGGGCTTCCCCATGGAATTGCCCCAATTCCCTGGGAACTGTTGGGTGCAGTGAGACCCTGGGAGTGGAGCTGGTGGTGGGGAAGTGGAGAAGAAACCAAGGGGCTCGTGGCTTGGGAGTTGGGATGCTGAACCAGCCCTGCTCTGGGGACTAATTTGGGTGCTCTTACGGCAGGGAGGGTCTTTGAAACCTCCGCTTCTCAAAAATAATTGAAAAATGATTTTTTTTTTTTTAATTGTCCATGCTTGTCGCTTTGGCTGGCATTTATTGGGAGGGTAATTCTCATCTCGGAAACCACCTAAAAATGCCATAAGTGCATGCACCAGCACCGCCTCGGTGTGGTCCAAAGCTGTGAGGGTCCAAATCTGTCCCTTACCCCAGGGGTGACACCTCTTGGGGCACACAGCGATGGCACATCCTCTGCACCGTGCACTTTGGGCGATGGGATGGAGACCGGGTCGTGTGCTCCCATGTCATAGAATCACAGAAACATGGAATGGTTTGGGTAGGAAAGGACCTTAAGGATCATCCAGTGCCACCCCCTGCCGTGGGCAGGGACACCTCCCACTAGCCCAGGTTGCCCAAAGCCTCATCCAGCCTGGCCTTGAACCCCTCCAGGGGTGGGGCATCCACAACTTCACCAAATCCACCCGGGAACTTCCCGCAACCAATTAATGCCATAATTAATTGCTAATATAAATTAAAGTGATAATGAATATTGCTCATCCCCACTACCCTCATCCCTCCCATAGGAGCATCCCCGGGGATGGAGGTGGCCGGGATGTGGGTGGGAAGGGGTTGGTGTCCCAAATCAGCAGCGATCCTGGAACGTCTCCCTGCTCCCTTTGGTCCTGGCGCAGAGCGATGCCGCAGCAGCGATGTTGCTCCCCACCTCCTCGTGTTCTCACCCACCAGTAACTCCATCATTCTTTTTGCAGCCTGGAAGGAAACCCGTTGCTTCAGATTGAAGTGGAGCCCACCTCGGAGGTGAGACGGCGGGGCTGGCTCCTCGGCTTAATGACCCTTTCTTTTATAGATATCTCAGGGCACATTCCACAGGAACCGGATAAATTTAACATCTGTGCGGGGAAATTACCAATAATTGAATGAATGGCTCGACCTGAGCCTGCCCAGCCATCTGTGTCCCCCCAACAGAGGGGAACCCTCCTGGGCTTGGCGTCCACCCTCGAGTTTGTAATTCAGTTTTTCCGAGATGCGTTGAAAAGGTGGCGGAGGGTGAGGATGGGGATGCAGCTTTTAATGGGCGTTGTAAATCCTGTCGGAAGCGTATCTGGAGTGTCAAGGGAAAAGCCAGACCCATCCCGGGGGGCTGGGAGTGCAGGGCATGGGGATCGCCCCTGCAAGAAGGGTATTAGTAGAGCACAGCTTGGCCAGGGTGGGATGAAACGCGGCTTTCGGAGAAATGAATTAAATGCTCCTCTGTGTTGCCCTCTTATATTTAACGCTGGGGTAAATCAATCCTGAAAAATCCTAAAAAACCCCTGCAAAATCCTAAAAAAAATCCTGCAAAATCCTAAAAAAAATCCTGCAAAATCCTAAAAAAAATCCTGCAAAATACTAAAAAACTCTGCAACAGCCTAAAAAATCCTGCAAAATCCTAAAAACAGTCCTGTAAAATCCTAAAAAACTCTGCAAAGTCCTAAAAAATCCTGCAAAATCATAAAGAGATTCTGTGAAATCCTAAAGAAACCCTGCAAAATCCTAAAAAAAATCCTGCAAAATCTGGGTTTCTACTGGCTTTGCATAAAATGTGTCTGCCCAGTTGCCTGTGGAAGGTCCCTGCCCAGTTTTTCTGGGTCTGGGTGAGCAGTGGGTGGGTTAATGGGGTTTTGTCCCCGATATCTTCCTTGTCCCCAGGTTTTTTTTTCTGTTTTATTGTGCTCACCTCCTTTGGCTTTCCCCCAGAATGAGGAAGGCACCGAAGAGGCTCAAGAGTCCGAGGATGACTTTGAAGAGATGAACCTCTCACTCCTCTCCGCCCGCAACTTTCCCCGCAAGGCCAGTCAGACCAGCATCTTCCTCCAGGAATGGGACATCCCCTTCGAGCAGCTGGAGATCGGCGAGCTCATCGGCAAGGGCCGCTTCGGGCAGGTCTTTCACGGCCGCTGGCACGGGGAGGTGGCCATCCGCCTCATCGACATCGAGCGGGACAATGAGGACCAGCTGAAAGCCTTCAAGAGAGAGGTGATGGCATACCGGCAAACCCGCCACGAGAACGTGGTGCTCTTCATGGGAGCCTGCATGAGCCCTCCCCACCTCGCCATCATCACCAGGTAGGCACCCAATGGCTCGTGCTCAGCCAGAATGACTTTTTCTTTCCATAAAACCTTCCTGAAGGCAGGAGATGTTCTCCATCTGCTGTGGTCTATGCTGTAGAGTAGATACCAAACCCATTGGAGAGAGTCCAGGCAGGTTCATCTCCTGTAGAAAGAGAGCTTGAGATGGGAGCGGTCTCTAAGGACAGGAACGGTTTGTCTTGACCAAGAACAGCCATGGTTTGTTTCAACCAAGGACAAGAATAATTTTTTTAACCAGGAGGGACGTAACATGGTGGGATCTCTGGGGTGGGACCTCCAGCCTCTGTCCTGGGCGGGTGTTTTTTGCGTGGTGGACAAAAACCATGGAGCTGGTTGGGTTCTTGGATGGGTGATGGGATCTGGACACAGCTCAAGCCATGGCGTGGAAAACTTAGATTGCATAAAGCAGCTGGGCATGCACGGAACACCAGGTTTGGTTCAGTGCTGGAAAAACAGCTCAGGTGGCTGAAGGCTCCGCAGGGTGCAAGGGTCAGGTCCAACAGGCTGAGAAATGGCCAGAAGGGCAGCAGAGGTGGTGCACGGGGAGATGCTGCTCCATNGGAAATGGCCGGAAGGGCAGCAGAGGTGGGAAGACCAGGTGTGTGCACGGGGAGATGCTGCTCCATGGGGTCGGAGCCCGGCTAGGGGTCTCCTTGCTCCTGGGGAGGTGGGAAACCTTCCAAGATGAGTCGTGGTCTCCTGGAGCATTTTGTTCTTTTCCCAGAGTTATCATCTCTCTTGCACCCCAAACTGGGTGTGGGACCCATAGGAATGAGTTTGGGATGGGGTTGGGGGGAGGTTGGGGATTTGAAGAGCTGCCAGTGGGGCGGTTGGTGATGCTTGGGGACATCTTGCAGCTGGTTGGGAAGAAGCTGGGATTTGGGGGCTCCTAAACCACCTCAAACACCCCCAGAGCTGCGTCGGTCTCAAGGAATCGCCGTGGACCTGCCGTCACCCTGGGGGGAAACGTGGCCCCGAGCATCCTGGCGTGCTCCTCGCATGGGTGGGCAATCCCAAAATCTGCATCTGGTTGTCGTCATGTGGAATATATTTATTTCTGAATTTTCAGTTATTTCCCTCGCCTCTAGACCATGTATTCCACCGTGGGGCTTGACGTGATGCTGCTTTGCATCCTGCCACGGGTTGCTGGCTCTCGGAGAAGTTTCCCCAGGGTGAGGTTGGATTTCCAGCCTCCTCCTGGCAGCGGTTCCAAAAGCCTGTGCTGAAACGGCAACGCTTCCGACAGCCGTTAGTGATGAAATATTGCATCCCCCCTTCCCAATATCCCCTTGAAAGCAGCACCTCCCACCCCCCCTGGTCCCAGCCAGGGCAGTTCTGTGGGTGCTGGGGTGGGGGTTTTGCTCTGCTCCCCACTTTTGCTCAATAGCGAAGGATTTCACCCCAAATCCATGGCTCGTCGTGCCATAGCTCGCTCTGGCGGGTCCATGGGCTGTGTTCAGCTCGGGAGATGCAACCTCCAAAGAGGGGGTGACCCCAAACGGGGGCTGGCTTCCCCGAGCTAGGGACTTATTTTCCCAGAATATTTTTTCACAGGATGGTTTGGGTTGGAAGGGACCTTAGAGATCATTGAGTTCCACCCCCTGCCATGGGCAGGGACACCTCCCGTGAGCCCAGGTTGCTCAAAGCCTCATCCAGCCTGGCCTTGAACACTTGCAAAAAGACACCTTTTATTTTGGACCAAAAAAAAAGAGTCACCTGGGAAAATTCAGCAACATTTCAGATCTCTGTCTATTAGCTAGCTCCAGGACAAAAGCGTTTTGAAAAGTGTGCAAACACGCGTTGATGGATGCATCAGAAGCCCCGGCTGTGTGTTATGCCGTGTTGCCGTCTCTTCCCGGAGCAAAATGCAGCTTCTCCGTCCCGCCTACGATCCCTTTGCAGCCCCTATTTGCTCAGCTTTTCAATCCTATTCAATACCAAAACCTGGGCAATAGACTCCTTTTTTTTTTTTTTTTTTAGTGTTTTCTATTCTAATGCCTCTTTAGATAAAACCCTAAAGGTGCCGGTTTTGACAGCTTGACAAAATAAATACGTGCGTGGCAGTCGCTTGATGCATTAATGGGATGTCTGTGAAGCGCGTTGCTCGCTTTGCTTTTCCTCCCAGCTGCACTCCATCCTTTTTTTTAAGGTCAGAGTACAGCTTTATTGGATTGCCCTAAATATAACCTGCGCTCACGATGTCCCCGAGCATCGCCTGCCCTTTACCTACAACCACCAACCTGCTCTTACGCATATTCTTCGAAGGCTGAATCAACATCACCATCATTTTTTCAATTGTAACTGGAAAACCCTTTGGGTTTCTCCTGCTGGGATTTTTGGGGTGTGATCTGCTCGTGGCTGGTGCTGGGCTAGCCACAGGGATGCAGGAAAATTGAGGAGGGTGCTGGAAGAGGGCTCAGGGAGTTTTTGGGAAGCTCAGGACTGTGTGAATGGACAACACTTATCCTAGGAGGTCATTTCCAGACATGGGTTATTCCTCTTTGAGGCTTCCCATGGGCTCTGTTCTGCATCTTGGGGGCTTTTGGGGCAAAGCATCACTTTTCCCAGGGTGGCAGGGATGCTGGGAGTGGTCCGGGATGCTGGGAAGGGTCCAGCATACTGGGAATGAATGGTCCAGGATGCTGGGAATGAGTTGTCGAGGATATTTGGAACATTTGAGGATGCTGGGAATGAATGGTCCAGGATGCTGGGAAAGGTCTGGGATGCTGGGAATGAATGGTCCAGGATACTGGGAATGAGCGGTTCAGGATACTGGGAAGGGTCTGGGATGCTGGGAATGAATGGTCCAGGATACTGGGAATGAGCGGTTCAGGATGCTGGGAAGGGTCCAGGATTCTGGGAATGTGCGGTCCAGGATGGTGGGAATGGTCTAGGATACTGGGAATGAATAGTCAAAGATGCTGGGAACAGTCCAGTATGTGGCACTGGGGGCAGAGGGAGGCTGGTGACCCTGCTCAGGGGAGAGCATCGCTCATCAAATGGGATTTTTCTGAAAGGACTCAAGTTCTCCCCATGGGTTTATGGGAAGAATTTTGAACTGGACTTTGCTTGGAGCAAGGGAAAATCAGTCCCAGCTGTGCAACGGGGCTAATGACAGCCACAAACCCAGGATGTCCCAGTTCCCTCCCGCTCCTCCCCGCACACATCCCTGGGGCTGAACTGGCTCCGTGCAGAAGGGGCCCCTTTTCTTCTGGGTGCCCAGAGGTTGTCGCTCGAGGATGTTTTTTTCCACCAAGAGAAAAAAAAGAGCAATTTCTTGTAGCTGTTAAAGAAATCTCCGTTTTCCTGCTGGCACGCTGGCAGCAGCTGCCCGTCCCTGGAAGGGGCTTCACCACGCCGTGCCGCCCGGCGCTGCCGGAGGGGGGGTTATTTATAGACAAGTTTATTTTTGCTTTTTTGCATCCCTACGTTTTTCCTTCCTGCCCGCTTGTGTTATTCAAGGATCAGCTCATTAGCAGAAAGAAATCTCCCCCTCCCAACACCACAGCCCATGGGGAAAAGCTGGGAGGGCTGCGAGTGCCTGGTGGTGTCCCAGGGGAAACTGAGGCAGCGGCTTACCGACGGTGTGATGCTTTGGGGGGAGGTTCTGGTTTTCTACGTGTCAACCATTGGTCTGGCCAGCTGATTGGGAAACCCAGCGGTGTCCTGGAGGCATCAACAGCAGTGTGATCCCAGGGCGAGGAAGGGGATTGTCCCCCTCTGCTCCGCCCTGATGAGACCCCCCCCCGGGTGCTGCCCCCAGCTCTGAGCCCTCAGCACAGGACAGACACGGAGCTGCTGGAGCGGGGCCAGAGGAGCCCCGGAGATGGTCCGAGGCTGGAGCAGCTCCCGTGCGAGGACAGGCTGAGAGAGTTGGGGGTGTGCAGCCTGGAGAAGAGAAGGCTCCGGGGAGACCTTCCAGCACCTCCCAGTGCTGAAAGGGGGCTACAGGAGAGATGGGGGGGCTCTGGGTCAGGGGATGCAGGGACAGGATGAGGGGGAACAGTTCAAGCTGGAAGAGGGGAGATGGAGATGAGATCTGGGGAAGAAATGTTTCCCTGTGCGGGGGGTGAGGCAGTGGCCCAGGCTGCCCAGAGAAGCTGTGGATGCGCCATCCCTGGAGGGGTTCAAGGCCAGGCTGGATGAGGCGTTGGGCAACCTGGGCTAGTGGGAGGTGTCCCTGCCCATGGAAGGGAAGTGGAACTCGATGACCTTTAAAGGTCCCTTCCAACACAAACTGTTCCATAAGTCTGTGATTCTTGAGTTGTCTCTTAATGCGAGCGTCTGGGTGGGAAGGGGAAGGCAGAAATTCAGCATCTTTTGGCGACGGGAGGTGGTGACTCCAAAGAGCGCTTCCATCAGAGCCGCTAATAGATTTTCTCTTGGGTAATGAGTGGTGGGGACAGTTAGCATTCATCTTAATTAGTCTTGAGCAAGAACAAATGTGAGGCTCGGCGCTTTGAGCGCTGCAGAACGGAGAGCACGGAACGGCATCAAAGCCCTTGGCTTTGAAAGGGCTGAAAAAACGCCGCGTTTGCTGCATTCAGGCAAATGATGAGTTGTTTCTGCCGCCGTTGAATCAGACAAAGCCAGGCCTGGTTAAGCTCCTGTCAGCTCCTCGGGGCTCCCGGTCCCGGCCCCCGTCGGTGGCGGCGTGGGGAGGGGACGTAAAGCCTCAGCCCTCCTGGGGGTCCTGCAAAGGACAAAGTCTGAGGGTTTTCTAACCCTGTTAAAATGGCTCGAGCCACCCACGGAGGTAACGGATTGCAGAAGCTCTACTGGTTTTAGGCTTCTGGGTGTTCCTTCTGGGAAAAAAAAAAAAAAAAAGGATTTTTGTGCTTATTGATCCTTCCCAAGGGTCTCCTGGAGTGTGTAAGGAAAGGGGGGGGATCAGCACACTGGGGGCAGCTTTAGGGGGGCACTGATGGCTCCTGTTGGGTGGGAATGTTTGGGAGAAGGGAGCGAGGCTGGCAGGTCTGGAAGGCAGGAGAGGAGGTGGGAGTTGGAGCCTGCCCATGCTGTGAGCTGGCTTGCAAGGGGTTTGGTGCCACTTTTCTAAGACGATTACTTGGGTTTTAGTGAAAAGCTCCAACGCAGCGCTAGGAGCCTGTGCAGACCCCGGGATTTGCACCCTGAGATGTTCCTGGCTGGGTTTTGGTCCCTCTCCCATCACGGTGCGATGCCAAAGGGACTCTGGGTTTACTGGGAGCAGCCGGGAGCCCACGCAGTGGCCGCTGGTGATGTCCCCAGGCTGCCTGGCCGTGATTGATGTCCCTGCCACGATGTGCCGGGAAGGCCAAGGAGAACATTGAAGAACATTAGGAATTAAGCTTGACCATGGCAGGACTGGATAAAGAGAATTAATTTGTCGAAAGTGACTTTCAGCAGTGACTTTTCAACTGGAGAGGGAACATCTCCAGAACCCTTCCTGGGGCTGGGGTCAGTGGGGGGAGCAGAGCACCGAGGACGAGCATCATCCCAGGCCCTCTTCTCACGTGAGATGCCAAAGATGAAAAAAATTTGCTCTTTCTTCCTCCACAGCAAAACAAACTGGCTTTAATGGCCGGGAACGCTTTACCTGCCAGGAATTAATGGGGAAGGTGTGAGAGCGAGGGGTGAGACAATACCGGAGGTGCTGTATCTCACCGGATGACTTTCTTGCACTGCACGGGCTGAATGTTGGGCGTTTACTTTGATTTGATGATTTATTTCTCTGCTGACTTTTGGTGATGTCTAATTCTTGCCTCTGAGGCCGGGGGGAACAAGCCCAGGGACCCTCTCCTGTCCCCAGACCCCATCCCTGGGGATCCCTCTGGGCAAAACTCAGCTTTACACCCTCGGCTCTTCCAACCTCTGCCCATGCCAAACTTCCTGACATTTATCACGTGCCGGCTCAGCTGCGGGGGACTTGGGGCTTGTCTATGTTAATGTTCAGAGAGCTGGGGGCCAGGTGGGTATTTGGTGGGATTTGAAGGATGGGAGTAAGCGGGGAAGGGTGTGAGCCCTCATGCTTAAGATAAAACAGATTGGGGCTGCTTGGTTTTCCCTCGTGCGTGCCTCTGTTGTTCTCTCCAGGGAGCAATATTGGCCGTTTGGCCTTTAATGAACAGCTAATTAGCTTTTTCTCCTTGCTGCAACCCAACCAGTTCAAAATACACCCTCTCAGCCACCTTTCCTGCCCTGGAAAGTTAAGCAGGAGCTTTAATTCTTGCTCAACAAGAGGGAAACTGAGGCACGGAGCTCATGCATCCTGGAGTTGGGCATTTGCCAAGATGCCTTCAGGGTCTCGCTCTTCTCTCGCAGCTCATGGGTGAATTTTGGGACCAGATACCACGAAGTCCAGCCTCCCCCAACCCTCCCCACGCTCAAGAACCGGCTTCAGGAGCCAAAGCATCACTTCCCATCCTACCTCGTGTTTTTTTTTTTCCCCTCTTTTTACTTTCTGCCGTGTTTCCCCTTTCCTCGTAGTTAAAGTAATGGAGCTCGTAGATCATTTAATAAATAGGTATCGACTTCATGCCACGGCCGGGATCAGAATGGATTGACCCGTGGGAATACACTCCTTCGCAATCAATACAAGGCCATCAGGCTGGATAAATCTTGATGACGACTGACACTGGGAAAGTCGATATGTGTATTAATATATACGTTAAGTGAGTATCTATCTTCCACCTGGAGACAGCCGTGCTTTCGGCAGCTCGTGGAGCAGGATGGGTTGGGGAGGAGACCGAAATATCCCAAGCAAAGAGGATGGGGAGAGAGGCAGTGGCTCGATCCTCTGTGAGGGTGTTTGATGTTGAAATAAGAGTTGGTTTGGTGCTGGCTGAGCTTCTCTTCCCCATTGTAGCATCAAATCCCCACCAGCGGCTGTTGGCCGGCACCGCCTGAGCGCGCTCCTCCGGTGGGGGATGCTCATGGGGAAAGTTCTCCTTTGTGTTTGCCCTGGGTTCAGCTGGGACAGAGTTCACTTTCTTCAGAACAGCCAGCAAGAGGCTGTGGTTTGGGTTTGTGCTCAGAAGAAAGCTGATAACAGGGATGTTGACCCGCTGCCAAGGTCCTTCAGCTCCTCTGCTGCCTGCAAGCAGAAGCTGGGAGGGAGCACAGCCCCAGCGACCAGCCCAGGATTTGATCTCGGGTTCGGGATGGAGACCCAGAGTGGCCAATAATCTATCCCATAACACACACGTCATGCCCAGGATAGAGGTGAGGACCCTCTGGAAGATCGGCCCTTTTTGTTCTGGATCTCTTTTGCTCCGGGTCATCTCAGGTGGTCCCCCCCTCGGTCCTTTTTTCCCTTCACCCCTTTAATTCTCTCTCTCATCCTCAGGAGAGGGGAGGGTGAGCGAACAGGTGTGTGGGGTTGGCCCCCAGCCCAGGGCAAACCCAGCACAGTATTTTACAAATGTTTCACAAAGCCATAATATTTCTCTTTTGTCTGTGGCTTCTCGGGGAAAGTACTTAACGTAGCGGGACTCGGCGCTGGAGCACTCGACCGGAGAGGAAGGGATTTAGTGGGTGTTGAAGGGAAAGCCTGGGATTAAGTGCCCTGCTGGGAGATGGTCCTACAAAGTCTTTCTTCTCCTGCCAGCTCGTCCTTTTGTTGTTGAGTGACATCTCAGCATGGTTCCTTATTTTTTTTTTTGGAGCATCCTCAATGCCAGGGATCCTCTTTGGGGCAGGGGAGGGCTGTTTGCTGGGGCTGGTTGTGGGGAACCCATCCTCCTGCCAAGCCAAAGAGAAAACAGATCCCTCCTGTGACAATGTTATTAATTCTGCATTAATAATAATCATTATTACCCTTCCAAAGTGGAATTAGGTTCTAGTGAAGCAGCCGTCTCGATCAAAAGACTTGCTTCTTCAAAAGAACTTTTTTTTTTTTTCCAAATTTCTTTTCCTTCCTGAAGTTCAGAGGAGCAGGAGGATCACGGCACGGAGGATGTATTAGGCTCCTTCAAAGACAAGGAGAGGTCAAAGCGTCTTCGCACACCCCCATGCCCCTTGCCAGCCCTCTTGCAGCCCATGACAAGCGCGCCTTTTCGAAAGGCAGCAAGTGCCACCCGAAGCATCAAGTATTTTGGGATGGCTTGTTTGCAACCAGGGCTTTAGATAAGCCGCCGGCGCCCGTGGCTGCTTTGCATTCACCTGTCTCTTGGCTCTTTTTTTCCTGCAGCTGTAGAATAGCTCGTCTTCTCGTCTCCTCTGGTTCTATCTCCTTCAAATAAAAATGCATGGAGTTGGCTTTTTTTTCTAAATAACTTGTTTGGTTGTGTGTGTTTTTTTTTTCAGAAGCAATGATGGAGTTGGAGTTACTTTTCAGGGAGGCTGAGCCCCCTCCTCCTCCTCCTCCAGCCCTTGCGCTGGCTGGAGTTACCTCGCGTGTCAGCTGCAGGGAGGAAATTTTTGCTTCCTAAGTAATATCCATCAAAGGACAGCGCTTCCATCGGGCTGAGATAGCGAGCGCGGGATGAGGGGAGCATCATCTCTTCGGGGGTTTTCTATTTCTCTGTGTTAATTTTGCTCCTCCGCGGGAGCTGACTCGCTGCGAGCTCCAGGCTGGGCTTTGCTGTGGTCAAAAATGTTGCTGGTGGCCAGTAATGAATTCCTTGCCTCCCTCGTGGGGTTGCTTTGGGAGATTTAGGGTTCCACTCGGAGGTGGAGTTTGCTGGGAAAAATACGGGCATGCCCCTGGAGGGACCAGACTCTGCTGGATGCTGATGCTCAGCACCGGGTCTGCAGGTTCCCGGTCCCCGTTTCATGGCCCTGTGCTGCCATGAAGCTTTTGGCTGCTCCCTGGTCATGGTCCAGTGGGGATGGATGGGGTTTCTTGGGGTCTGGGGAGGAAGGAAACCACCCATTGCCATCATTGGAAGTGATGGGAGCGGAGGGGAAGGTGGCTCTGTGCTTGCCAGCAGTCACAGTGGAAGGAACTGAAATAAAAGTTCTAGTCCTGGGGCTGAAACGGTTCCATGCTAAATAGCAGGGTGCTGGGTGTGCACGGCTTAGAGGAGAGCTGCTTCCCTTCACCTGGACGTTTTGGTGCTGGTGAATCCCAGTGAAACCAGTCCTCATGGGGCTGGAGGGATCTGGAGCCCTGATAGCTCTGGGTGCTGCTGGCATCCCAGTGGGGATAGCTGGACCGTGAACTAGCCAAGATATTTTATCCCCCACCGCCTCCAAGCTTTTCATTAGGGAAAAAAAAAAATACATATATATATATATCTGTTTATAGGTGTAGGGTCTGACACATGCCAGCTTTCTCCTTAGGCTGAGACCTGACAAGCTCATTGCACCGCATGTCGACATTGTCCCAGCTGGGTGTCCCCGCTGTTCTTGGGGTGCAGTTTAGATGCCGAGGGTTCGGGGAGCTGGACGCTGCCGCTGCTCTGCTTTGCTCAGGCTGGTGTGGCAGGGAGAGCATACAGCACGGGCGCGATGTTTCGTATTGATTTGTGGGAAAACAAAGCCCAGGGATCACGGTTAACCCAAACCTCTCCCTTTGCTGCTCTTCCAGCCTTGTTTAATTTTCCCTTTTGTGAAACACATTTGCAGCGGTCTGGTTTCCAAAGCCAGGCATCAGTACAAGGGAAAGCCAAGGCAATGTACAGAAACAGCTTGAAAAAGTCCCAACTACCTCGGGCACGTGCAGGTGTGTGCAGTCCTCGTTCTTCCCCTCCCTGCCGCTGCTAGTCCTGCTCAAATGGAATCAAATAAGCCCCAGCTCAGCGGCTCTGCTTGCTGCGGCCGTATATTTCTTTATATTCCCCAAAGATTTCTTCTTTTATGTGAAGCACTAAAAATCAGTAAAATGACGGGGAATGTGGAAGCATCACAACAGCCCCTCCTTTGCTGTGTCTGTCCTCAAGCGCAGATGTAACCTGCTAGCAGAGGTATTTTTATATTAAAGTACTTATTGTTAATTCCCACTCTCCCCTGGGTGCATAGTGCCAGCCATCACCATGGTATCGGAGCTGGTTCCCCATAAGTCAATATCCTGGTAATGAGCTTCCCGGGGTCGGGCATTTATCACTTTGGGGTGCTCAAATGATCCTGTTGCATTTAACAGGCGTTTATGCAGGTTGTTGGGCAGAGGGAAGAAAAGCACAAAAATACCGATGAGGATTGGCATCGCAACCTGCGTGCAACTGCCGAAAAGTCAGCTCTGAATGTTGTCCTGCTCGGGAACAGGAGCCAGGCAGAGGTCTTCAGCCCTGGAGAGGTGGTGGCCATCAGTGTAGAGGTGGTGGCCACTGGTATAGGTGACCATTGATGTAGAGGTGATGGCCATTGGCGTAGAGGTGACCGTTGATGTAGAGGTGATGGCCATCAGTGTAGAGGTGACCACTGATGTAGAGGAGATGGCCATTGGTGCAGAGGTGACCGTCGATGTAGAGGTGATGGCCATTGGTGTAGAGGTGGTGGCCATCAGCGTAGAGGTGGCAACCATCATATAGAGGTGATGACCATTGATGTAGACGTGATGGCCATCGATGTAGAGGTGATAGCCATCAGCGTAGAATTGATTAACCACCAATGTAGAGGTGATGGCCATGAGTGTAGAGGTGTGGGGGGAACCCAACGGGTGGGGGATGGATGAGGCTGTTTTCCTATTGAATATCAAAAATATCAAGAGGCAGTGCTCCAGCTCTTCCTCACTCATCCCTCTTAAATTGTTCCTCTGTGAGTCGCTTTGGCTTTGCTCCCATTGCTGATGTCTTCAGCCCACGCTAGTGAAATGCAGAGTGTTTATAAAGCAATTTGGGATTTGGCTTGCTTGGCTGAACACTTCAGAAACTTGTTTTGAATAGAGAGATACATCTGCAGCAGGATGGGGCTGGGACTATCCTAGCACCGGGGAAGGCTGTGAGCTGAGGTTGTGCTGGCGGTTGAGGGGGGCTCTTGGATGCTGGGGACCCTCTAGTGGGAGGTGTCCCTGCCCATGGCAGGGGGGTTGGAACTAGATGATCTCTAAGGTCCTTCCAACCCAAACCATTCTGTGATTCTATGATTCTATGGCCCCTGGAAGGACCTTTGTGTCTCCCCGAGCTGCCCATCCGGGCTGTCCCTGCTGCCCCTCAGCTCTGGATGGGGTTTGGTCATTGCACGGTGCCGGGGCACGTGTCACCCAGCTGCCTGCTCAGCCAACGGGTGGGATGGAAAGGTTTAGGAGCAGAAGATGACAAGTATTTGTTTAGGAATACATACTTCAGAAGTGAATAAGCTGGGATCCATCTGAAGACGCAAATCATCTGCCTTTGTTTCTGGTGTCAAGCGTAGGCGGTCGCTGGCCTTGCGATCCCCGGCATCGCTCGCTCGCAGCCGGCGGGTCCCTCAATGCCGCGATGCCACGTAGACCTCTCAAAGTGGAAAGGCAGAAGATGATGATGATGTGCGTGTCCCGGGAGCTGCGCTTTGTGCCTGCCGCTCCTGCCCGAATGGGGAGCGATTGATGGCAGGTGAGGAACAAGAAGAAGCAAAATCATTGAGCCTCTGCCATGAAAAGGTTCTGCAGGTGGTGGCTGAATGGGCTCAGGTGCTGCATAATAGGTATCAACCGGGCTTTGTCTCTGCGTTGGCAGCTCCTTATCCAGCAAGAAAACTCCGACAAATACCGGTGCGGCGCTCGCTGGTTGAATTAATTCCAAAGAGTTACTCATCGAGGGGAGGAGAGAAGCACCTGGGCTGCCTCTATGGCTCTGCTGAGGTCTGAGGAGCGGTGGTAGCATGTCCCATGCCCATGGTGCTTCATTGTGTGTGGGTACCACTACCCTGGGGCTGGGTGATGGGCGAATCTGCCGAATTTTAGGTGGTGTTGGGTTGATGGTTGAACTTGATGATCCTTGAGGTCTTTTCCAACCTTAATGATTCTATGATTCTGTGACCCTGTAACGTGGTCCCTCCGTAAATGAAGCAGAGAGATGGGCGTCGTGCCAGGAAGGGGCTGAAGGCTCTGCTCCCGGGGTAGAAATTTGAGGGTTTTTTTCTCTAAACAACCTTTTTTTTCCAGGAAAACAGCTGATCTTAACTCACTCGAGGGCTGAAATCAAACCCCCTTCCAGTGCTAATCTATTCATTGCATTCGCAATGTCGATTCGTGGCTAACGCAGACCATGAGCAACTTTCTCTGATGGTTTTCTCTGGGGGTAAAAAAGCATTTGCTGGGAGCGGGGAGGGCTGGGGGAACTCCTTTGTGCACAGGCAGGTCACGGGAGATGGCAGAAAGCCTGTTGCATCGCAGAGCTAAAAGCTTTACAGGGTTATTTAGCAAATCAGTGCAAAAAATACTTCATACTGGAAAAGTGGTGGAGAGAGAATTCATGTCCGTGATTATTCTGCACCCTTTAATTCCGGCTGCAGAACCCCATGAGTTTTCTTTATCACTTATTTCCAAGTAGGAGCTTGAGTGCTTGGATCCTAATCTTCAAATGAATTCGTATTTCTCCACGACTGCAGCCAAACTCTCTCAGAAGATACGAAGTGGCTGGTTTAGTTAGAGGAAAATCGTGTTGGTAATTGCAGGTGCCTCTGGTTTCCCGTACAGCTGGTGTGCTCAGGGACACGCTGAGACACCTAAGAAGGTAAACCATCACCCAGGAGGCACTTCCATGGGTATGAAGGTGCGCTAAACTCCCCGCCATGGCTCGCTTGTGTCCACCGAGGCTGTTCCCAAGACGACAAAGTGCTCTGAAGGATGATGTTGTCTTTCCAAAACCCAGGAGATATGGACTGGTTCCATTCCTGCTTCACTGCTTGGCCTGAAAATTGTTCTTCCTGCCCATGAAGGGATGTGGAGGTCCTGTCTGAGGAGCAGGAGAGTCCTCTGTAGCCCTAACTCATGCAAGGTGTATTCCCAGCAAGTACCATCTCAATCCCAACTGGTTTGATCCCCCAAAGAGCTGTGGAGAGCTCACTCTTCCCCACATTTCTGTTGGTGAACCTCTAACATCCCAGCTTTTGGGGGCTAATTAATCCTGGGCATCTTATTTACAGCCTTGGCCGTGCACTAGGGATGGGGGAACGGCAACGGCGCTGTGGT
>VZTO01006660.1:0-32960 GCA_013400615.1 Syrrhaptes paradoxus
GAAACATGAATCTCAGAGGTCTTTCTTTTTTAGCTAACTGAGAAGGCATAACTATATGGGCTAAAATCCTGCTGTGCCCTGTAAGAATTACAAACATTGCCTGACTAGGTAAACTAATCACCCACGCTGTTCATAGGATTCACATCATCAGCCTTGTAGTTGAAAGGCTTTTGTTCTATTCAGACCTAGACCTCCTGAACCTCAGCCTTCAGTATCAGCACTAGGAAGATTGATGCAAAACCTTGCTGTGTATGTTGGTATATTTTACTGATAACAAACACATTCAGAGTGTGGTAGTAATTTACTTCCATTGCACATCTTTTTCTGTGTCTATTGTCCTTTCTTTGTAAATGTTTTTTGCTTTCCTGATAGCTAGGGTGCTTATTATCCTATTGCAAATCTTCAAGTTGACTTGACTAAACTGAAGTACTACCGCACTTCCTATAATACTAGCCATTATTTTGTCTCCTTTGTTGCCCTCTCTGCCTGTTAACTGCATTCTTTGTGTACAGTTAATGTTTTCTCTAGACTAATCAAGCAGTTACACTTTGCTGTGGTGCTGTTTGAGAGAAGGCTTTTGATGTCAATGAGCTGTGTGTATGAATTATTTAAGAGAATTTCACTTGTTTACTTTACCATCGTGATTTGTAATTATGTTGCCTTTAACAGGGATCTCGCTTCTGCTACCTATGCTTTAGTTTAATCAATGCAAACTGAGCAATAAAGGCAGAATGTCATAACTTATTTGAAGGTAAGTCCTTAATACAAAGTATGTGAATCTTCTAGCTATTAAGAACAAGTGAACTCCCAGTTTTGCTTTTTGTTAAGTAATCAGATACAATAAATTTGGCTTCTACACTTTCCAGGAATAATATTTACAAAGTAGTATAAATAGTGCCTATGAGATTAATTTTCCCTTGTGAGAGCCACATTTTTAGAGGGAGATTGTTGAACTGAATTTATATTCTGCCTATAAATATCTTAAATCTGAAAACCAACGGTTGAGAAGATAACTCTACCATTAGTTTAAAATAGGCCCCTCCCTCTTTTTGAGGGATCCTGAAAATGGATTTTTTCATTGTTTCAACATTATATTCATATTTTTATTTTCCTCCAGACATGTGGGTTCTTCTCATCAAAGCAAATAAATTTTTAATAAATAGAAAANTGCAGCAAAGAAAAACTGAATGACTTACAAACATTTGTTTCTTCCTAGTGCTAAAGTGAAATGACTTACAGTCAGCCTGCTAGAGGACCATGGTTTATGACTTCACCTTATCTGAGACTAGCATAGCCTGTTTTTTTCCTATTGTATCATTGCATTGCCTGCCATATGCATTTCAAGGACTTAGGGATCGGACTGGAACAGTCTATGCAACGAGTGGGATGGAATCTTTTAATAGAGTGGAACTATTGTATGCCTGTCCCTCTGGCTCAACATGGAATGATACTAAATTTCACTGAATCAGCATCTACATGGAAAAAAAATTATTCACCAAGACTAATAAGCATCTACCTAGACATAAGACTTTCAATTTTAAAAGCCAAGTGTGTGAAACTTCAGGTATTGCTATTAAGACATACAGTCTTATTGGCATTCTGTCTAGGCTCTCTACCCTAAATACGGCACTGCTGTGCTTACTGCAGTGTTTCACACTAAAATTTATGTGTAATTGCCATAGCATACCTGCATGGCTCCTGCATTCATTCTGGGAAGAAAAAGAAGTACTGAGGAGACTGAAAGAAGTATAGAAATAGAAGAGGCCAAGTGAAATACCAGTGAGTATGGTTTATTTTGTCTTCTTTCTTTTCAGTACCTCCTTTCTGAGATCACAATTTTGCTAGTCAATAATAATTTTTTGTGAGACAATTGTGTCTAAAATCATTAGCTCCGAACTCTTATTTCATATCATTCTGCTGAGCAAGACAGGAAAAAAAAGACTTCAAAAGATTTCCTTATGTTAACGGAAATTTACTCTGCCTGCATATGAATGCTTGAGACTTTGTGGGCCACCTGCTTTGAACGTAGAGGCTCTAGCCTAGCAGGACACTTGAGTGTACGCTTAATTGCTTGCAGCTAAGCTATTTCTTAAGCCTTGAATTTATAGGCCTGAAAGCACATGTTCTACCACTTGAGCAAAAGGACTAACTTGATTGCCTCTCACTAATTAGTCCTTCTCTACGAAAATTCAGATACTAAAGGAAGAACACTTCATACAGATTAAATCACTGTTTTATTACCCAGGTATGTGAGGACAGGCTACAGCAAATAAACAGCTTCCCTTATTGGGTTGCTTCTTGCTTAGTTATGTACATGCATCCACATTGTTTCTGGAGTGTTGCTGGAGAGTAACTGAGGAAAGTGAAATTCCTCGGTTGAGACAGTGAATCTGCTCATTAGTGTTTCAGTTGTACATTGATTTCAAAGGATTGTTCAATTGCTGTGGCTCTTTATGTAGATACTACAGAGTTCCCTGCCCTGTGACAGACACTACCATTTCAAATTTTCAGTTAATAGTAAGTTTTGCTTAATTATCCTCTGTGATTACAAAAATTCTCCTGTGCAATTTAAAAAGAGAAGAGGGGTCCATGAGCAGTGTTTGAAACACCATCTTTAAGTATGTGGATAAAACGTGTCTGCATAATTTGAAGGTGTTTACAGTTGAATGCCAGCTAATGGAGGCTGTCCAAGACAGAGATAGGAGGAAAAATCTGAAGCTGACTTAACATAAAAAAATCCTTAAGTAATATATGAGAGTTTGAGGAGAACTTAAAATGAGATTTTCAAGTTATTTTCCTTTTAAAAACTGTTTATCATCTCGGTAGGGTGATTAAATATGTCACAGCTTCTGCAAATAGTGTATTGTGACTGTAAATCCAGTGGTTCAAGACTCAGTTCAGCATTAAAGCTTGTGGGGTTTCAGATGTCTCTACTGGTTAGCAAGAAAAAAGACAGATCTGGGAAAATACCATGTACTTAATGAGATGAAGGCAAGTGCTATCCTGAGATGCATTCTGAAAGGTATTGTGATACAGACCTTTCCCTCTGCCCCATCATGCACATCTTAAACATAATTCTACATCATAATTCTTTAATAATTCACTTAAAAGCAAACCCAAATGAAGTGCTGAAAGGAGCTTATTGTGGTCAGATGTTCGTTTTGTCTACTTCTTGATTGCTTTTAATATCAAGATATTATATCTCTCAAAAGTAATTTATCCCTTGTTTTTACACTTAGTTGGTTAGGATTATTCTGCCACGGCATGTAAGGGAATGAGGTATGCTTTGGATTTAGTTTTGCATACAGAGAAAAAATTTAAGACTAACATTAGGACTAAAATTGCACCCAGCACTAAAGCCCAACTAAAATGTGAATCAGCTTCAGACTGATTTACACCTGCAACTCAATACTGTGTAATTAGAAGCATAAGTATCTGGAACTGCACCTGTGCCTGAATTAAGGTTGCAGATATGAGTTTGCCTGCAGAAGAGGAGACAAACTGGTGAAATTATGTCATTTTAGCTCTGAGACATATGCAGTGATGATATCTGAAGGATGTTTGAACTGCTTTCCCCAGTTCTCAAAGCCAAATATTTTACATTTATGAGCTTTGTATGCTTCAAACTAGATTAAGATCCTGAGTGGATACTTGTCTTTCAGAAAATTTGAACAACATTTGCACTTGTTTTGCCTACAGCAGGATTTGTAGCAGTGCCTTGTCTCCAGCTGGTGGTATGTGTGGTGTGTACCCCTTCACACATCTTCAACTTGCACAAACATAAAATCCAGATGATTTACAGATCAGATCATCAGTGCTCCCATCTGGCCTTATAGTCTGAAATGTCTCCTTTTCCAATAGTTATTGGCTCTGTCTTTTAGCTATTCTGTTGATGTTTTACCTTTTCCCAAATCTTGAGACATTGTTATCAAGTGATGTCATAAGCAGATTCTTCTCAGTCTCTTACTCACACAGAGAATACTCTAGCTATGATGCTACCAGTGAAGTGAGAAACACCTCTTCTGTAGACACTAGAATGAAAATGCTTAGATACCTGCATAGCTTTGATGGTCACAAAGCTAAATATTTATACAATTATAAAGTCCTTGAAATTAAGGTTTTGCTTAGAATAAATATGATGGCAAATATCAAACTAATAAATATAGCTAATTTGATTAAATTAGAATAAACTAAGTCGTGATTTATTTTGATTGCAGAGGTAAAACCCAATTTAACAGTCCACTAATCCTTGAGATTCCTTTACAATAATATGGAATCACTGAGCATCTCTCTCCATTTCTAACACAGAAACATTAAACTTCAGTTTACCAGTCTGCTTTTTAATGATTATTTTACTTCTTTTAGAATTTAAGATTCTTTTTGCATATTGCTATATGTGGTTTTCAAAGCTACTTTAGATTCTAATAACTGGAAATATGGAGAGCTTTATTGTGACTGGAAGTCTGCAGTATGCATATTTTGAACTGGTTTGGAAAACAAATGGAAAATGCACAAATATTGTGCAGGTTGAAATGTATAACTGCAGAGGCTTTTTCTGTTGACTTTTGAGTCAGTAGCTCTCAGTAAGTGAATAACATGGCAGACACTGATTCCATGGTGTCACTGTCTATGAACTTCTCAGTGCACTCAACAGGAATTTTTCATTTCATGCATAATTTATAATTTGCTGCAATGATTACGAGAAGTCTCTCTCTCCCTCTTTCTATGTCTGCATATATAAATACAAATATATATATATGTATCTTTTTTTTAAGAGGAAGAGAATATGCCTTGTCAGCTTTCTCTAAGCTGTACATCTTTTCCTGTGTGTAAAACTTGATGGGATAAATTGCATCAATGCAAGTTTCTACATGCACTTATCTCTGGAGGAGATGGGAAAGAACACTAAAATAGCTTGTTGCAATTTAGACATTTAGTTACGGGATACGTTAGAGCATTTCAGTAACATCCCATCTACTGCCCAAATGCACCCAGAATTAATTCAGACTTGAAAGTGGAAAAACCTTGAGAAAATTGAGATCATGAAGACTTACACTGTTAGTAAGGGTCTCTTTATCTCTAGAGCTTTTTATTGGGTTCTGTTTCAGAAAGACTAACTAGACTATCCTTTGGCATTAATGTTGCATAGAAGTTAGATGATGGGCTCTTTCTGATTATGCTTTACTTTGCTTATTAAATCACTTAAGTTTCAAACTTCCTTGCTTGCTTTTTTCCATTAAAATCATATGAGAAACTGTCGCTTTGATCTCTCTTTTGTTGTGGCTGTTTCTGTAATTCTTTAGACATCTTGGTACATTGCGGAGGCTTTTATCTGACATCATTATTTGTGCATTGGGAAGGCAAATATGACAGATTTCTGTACTTCTAGGTAGGTTTCTCCACTGGAAAACAATTAATATGAGAAGTTGAGTATTGAAAAAAAATGTTGCTGTGTACTCATTTAGGCTTCCCAGAATGTCAATTGAGAGAGCACAGCATTTGTTTGTTAGTATCTGTTCTTTCAAAATTTAGTGAAGTCCTAAAGTTTTTGTTGCAAGCTAAATTCCACTGCAGGTTTTACCCTGGATAAAAACGTGCCACTTATATTAGTGATAATAGTTCTGCATACTGACAAAAGCCAAAGTAAGAATTCCTGAGGTACAAAACTAGTCCTTACTATGAAAACCAAACATTTTTCAAGTTGGCAAATGCAAATAAATCTAAGTAAACAAGAAAACATATTGACACAGGCAGGACTGGCTGCATGAATGGCCAGGTTAAACAGACCCAATTACATCTTTTTGAGTTTGTGTTCTTAAGGTTTGTTAAGACACTTGTGGGAGCCATAAGGGAAGAATAAGGTCACATTGGCTTCTCTTCATGTTCTAATGAATGCTAAAGTTCCCTGTTTTCAAACAACTTTTTTTTTTTTTTGAGGAAATACACCTCAGCTTGTGTAGTAATTATTTGCTTATTCCCTCCATTTACAGATTTATACATAATGAAGGGTCTTTTCAGGACTATGTGTGGCCGGCTGCTTGACTGCTTCATTCTCTAGTTCTGTACTCATCCTTTGTCAGAAGCTTTTCAGTCCAGTATTTCCCTTTTTTTTTTCTGGTTTTGTTCAACTGGTTTGAGATGCTTTGTCTCTTGTGGCTGCCTTTGATTGATCTCTGGGAATTCAGCCTTCTGAACAAGTTGGCTATAATTTACTACATGAACTGCCCTTTCATGCTCAACATTTTTTCTTATCTGGCTGATATATTTGATGGCATATCAGTAAAACTGGAGAAAAGCTGACCTGGGCAGACGTGATAGACCTGAGAGGTGAAGGTACACAAATGTCTTTAAGATGTCTCTTTCTTGCCTAATCTGCTTTAGATCAATCCCTCAGACACTCTGTGAGTTGAAATATAGCCCCTCCCCAGGTCCTAAAAGGGGCACCAGAGCTACAGATTGTGAACAAATAGGGGCATTAAGTAATTTCTTTCTTTCTTTGCTGGGTTTTAGTGCACTGCTCTAAGAGAATGAAACCAAGACAGGAACATGCTGCCTGTATTTGGCTACCTCTGTCTTTTTTTATCCCCTTTCCTCATGTCAAGAAAAAGGAAAAAGAGACATTATTAAAGATTCCAGTGTGGAAAGGGCTGAAAACTCCCCTTTAATCTACATGGAAGAATAATATGTTGACTATATGCAAAAAAAAAAAAAGGCTTTGATCAGAAAAAAAAAAAAAAAGTCCTCAGGCATCTAATAAACCCACCTTGAAACAGGGAACTCCACAGGAAACCACAGCTCACAGAATCACCTCCTCTTCATCAAACCTTTCCTACTAGACAAAATATTAGAGGAGTTCACAGGTATGACCACAGCTTCTCTGCAGGCAAACAAGCTTCCTTTGCCAGTGGAAATAAATAACCCCATGTTTATTCATTCCAAAATATTCTACTTTACTTCAGTTTTAATAGGACAGACAAAATGTATAGATATCACATGCTTCGTTATGGCTTTTGCTGAATGACAAAAATAATCCATTTAATCCATTTTACTCTCAAAAGAAAGTGTACTTTAATCAATATTTCAGATGTTTCAAACTTAGAAGAAGAGGTATGGTTCTTGTTTAGAAAACATAAGGCAGTATCAGAGAAATGAAATTAAAATTCTCAACTGAGAACAAGTCAGGCTTTAAAAAGTTCTACAAAGAGTGCTAGTTTATCCAGCACCATTATAGTTAAGGCTGATGTATTACCAGGGAGGCAAAGAATGGCAAATTTTCTGCATAATTTTTAGAGTTTGGATAGAAACTGGAAGCCACTAAGCTATCCAGTTGGAAGAACTGTTAGCACCTATGGATTGACAAAGCACAAAACCAACTCTTTTTCCACTAAATCAAATCCTTCTTGACCTTTGGAAAAAAAATATAATTAATCCTCTAAGAATTATGTTTCTCTTCTCTGAACTTCAGATTGAGCCACTCATTTGCTTTAGCATCCCTGTGACCTCTCTGGTTGTTCTCACATGCCAGGTTTGGCTGTGTTTGAAGTTTTGCCTATACCATCATATGACTTCTTCCAGCTGGGAAGTGACTACTGAGCTGTTGTCACAGCAGTGCTAGAGGAATGTGGCTTTGGAGAACTGGTGGTATAACTTCATTGATGCTCACTTCTGTACTGGAAATGGAAATTTCCCTAGTTGGGGAATTTCCAAGTACGGTCCCTCCCATGTTGTCTCACAGTCATAAAGGAAATTAAAGGAGTTAAAAATTTATGTCTCAAAATGTTGCCTAAATGTAAACCACAATTTTTATAGATGTCCCAAATTTACTCAAAATCTGTATGGATTTTGGTCCATTCCATAAGGCTCTCAAATATTCTCAGAAGATAGGTATTTGGTCTTCTGAATATAGACAACCTGCACAAGGCAGGAAAAAGGCTGCAAACATGCACATGAACATACTTACCTGCATTAGATTTAGTTTGCTAGTGAATTTGGCTGGCATAAAAGTACTTCTGCCTGTGTATTTTAGCTGTCTGTACTTTAAAGCTTTTTGCTCTAGTTTCTGATGAGTCCTCAAGAGCAAATATATTGCCATTTGTGATATTTGTCTCATCTTGGAAGTTCTTCATTTCCCTGGGTGATTTTCAGCTTGTTCTGAGGTAACATCTGTTATCCACATATTCATGGCCAGGGTTACTCTTGAAGAAGGGGAAAAAACATTTTTTCTCTTTATAAAATAAAGTGTCTTTTTTTGCTGCTCTCTTCATTTTGCAGTAGTAAAAGTGGCATTGTATAGGATTTTAGAGCTAGATTCATAGGAAGAGACATTTATGTAAGCTTCCCTGTGGCGCTAGTACAAGACTCTGGAGAGGGATATAAATCAAATACGTATAAACATGCAGCATTTTAGTTTTTATTCATTCTTCTATTCCATTGTGCTTAGCTTTATTAGAAGTATTACAGATCAGAGAATCATGACTAAAAGAACCGAAAAAAATATGCATCCCACAGTATTGAGATAGAAACACCTCATGGACATTTATTTTGTCTACTTAATAAGCAGTAACTAAAACCAGATATTGCTGACTATGTAAGACTACTAGGTGTATTTACTATTCTCTCACTGATGATAGGTCAGTTCTGACTTCACAAGTATGCAGATACATGTATTGATTGTCATATTCCACAATTAAATGTTGAGAACGTAAAGAGAATGTAAGATTTTATTCAATATCTAGTGCCTGTACTATCACTATGTTTTAGCAATGCGAGTGTTTTGCTTTATATGAGATGAGGGTGCTCTTCTACATTTAAAAATTCATAAATCAAATTATGTGCAGATTAGGCAGCTTTTAATAGAATTAACGTCAGTGCAATTCATCATCTCCAAGTTCCATGTGTGCCAATTCATCACAACAACAATCTTGTCAGGTACTGTCCCAATAAATAATTATTTCTGCACCCAGTCCTTCTGAAGGGCTTGTGAGGTTACCTGCTGATTCATCAGTGCTAATGTTAAGGCAAACCTTTTGTGATCTCCAACAGAATTGTAGTTCATGTGGGTGATTTTTTTTTCCTTCACAAGAGCAATATTTACATATTTTGTCTACTTTATCATCAACAAAATGGAAGGGAATTACTTATATGAAAATTTTGTGAACAACTTGATAGCTAAATGCCATGGTATTAATCTACAATCTCCTTCATTTATAGCAAATCTTTGATAATAATTTTTGGAAGCATATTGTAGATTAAAATTTTACTCACATTGCTAGGTCAGCAGCATAGGATTTAGGAGCTGGAGGTTCAAGTCTTACTCTCACTTTAAGTCAGAGACTTAAAATGCTGAAAAAAAATCTTTGTTATGTAGACACAGCTTTTTCATGAAATATCACTTTTCAAATGAAACAAAAATACCAAACTACCCTGATCATCTCTGCATGTAAGCTTTATAATGGTGGTTTTGGAAAAAGGAAAAACAATATGCAAGAGACTTAGATACTCAACTCCTGGTGAATTGGAATTGAATGAGCAAGCTAAGTATTTACTGATAGTTGATGTTTGAATAAACTGAAACAGGAGGGTATGTAATGTACTTGAGAGTACACATCAAACTGCAAGTGGTACCTTCAAATCCTGAAAAGCTATGTGAGAGTGAACCTTGTCCATATAACATATAGAATTAATCAAACAATATTTTTTGTCTGTTAATTGATATTTTAAAAAGTAGTTATAATAATGCAAGTATTTAAAACAAACTGGACTTAAACTTCAAAGCACAATAAAAATATTTCCTTTCTATTCTGAATGTTTTAAAGCTTATTCCTTCCACAAGGACATTAAAGAACATTCAGAGAGAAAAATCGTGCCCATGAGAACCTAATGGGGTTCAGCAAGGCCAAGTGTTAAGGTGTTGCACTTGGGTCGGGGCAATCCCAGGTACTTGTGTAGACTGGGAGAAGAACTCCTTGAGAGCAGCCCTGCGGAGAGGACTTGGGGGTCCCGGTGGACGAGAAGCTGGACATGAGCCAGCAGTGTGCTCTTGCAGCCCAGAAGGCCAACTGTGTCCTGGGCTGCATGAAAAAAGGGGTGGCCAGCAGGGAGAGGGAGGTGGTTGTCCCCCTCTGCTCTGCTCTTGTGAGGCCCCATCTGGAGTATTGTGTCCAGGCCTGGGGTCCCCAGAAAAGCTATTGAGTGTTGGGGACACCTGTCTAAGTTACATAAATCTTTCCATGTGTTGTATAAAGAGTGTAGGTCTTCAGTTTTCTCTGCACGAGAGACACCTACTGCTGACTGCCACAGTGCCCAGTGTTGTAGCAGCCACATCTGCTTTGGGACCACTGATTGGCATTGCTGTCACAGCACTAGTACAGGGCATGCTCCCAACTGGAGCCATAGGCGTACATTAAACATAGGTGCTTGGGAATTTCCAGTGTCTCCAACTTTAAGTTGCAATGCTAGAATTGCAAGCATCTAAGTTTTGCCAGCACCTAACTGGCAGATCCATTTTTTGTTGGCTAATGTTACTTAGGGAATTAGCTATTATTACCCTATGGTTGCAACACAAAAAGTTTATAATTTCAGTTCTACATTTTAATATTTTGTCCCATAAAGAGACATTTTGTCTCTTTCTTTTCAGTTTAATTTCCTTTAGCTACACTTACTCCTACTGCAAAAAGAATTCACCAACTTTCATCAAAGCTCTGGCCTTTAAAGGCAACTCGCTATGTAATCAAAGCAGTATTGTTTTTATTTTCTGAAAAGTGAGAAAACTCTGCCCTCTAAAAGAAAAGGAAAGAAAATTATTTGAAATATTAAAATGTCTCTGCAGTGAACCACTTAAAGATAATAGCAAGACAGACCTTTACTGAAAGAATAATGAGAAAATCACTTAGCAGCCAATACGAAGAGTGTTTCTATATGAAGACTTTCCCTTATAGCTTTCTGGTTTCAAAAAAAAAAAAGCAAAAGTTGGAGGATACAGACAGAGGAAAGAAACTAAGTCAAGAAACAAAGTTGTTCCAATATAAGGTGTTACCAGTGTAATTGACCATGTCTCCAGGATGCCTTAGTGTGAAGCAAAACATGTTAATGTTTGTTTTAAGAATTTTTTTTCTCATATGAGATGAGCTAAATACATATATATATATAGGTAACATGCATACACTCTACTAATTAATAATCAACAATTTGTTAATTGTTGTGATCATGTGTTCATTCCACTTATCCTGAAACTATCAACATTATATTGTAAAAACTGTATAGTTTCCAAATGTTTCCAGTCGCATTTTGCCTAGGTTTTCCTCATTTATTTTGCTTTCAGACCCTTGTTTCACTGAGTATTGTTCAGAGGAAGCAGGATCTGATTGGAAGAGGATTTTAGGAAGGAAGGATTTAGTTTTGTGGAAACTGCATTGAAAATAATAAAAGCTAAGAAACAAAGAGTGGAATTAAATGGAATAAACTTTGGGAATTTAGTTTTTATAATGGAAGAAATATGCTGCTCTTCAGCCTCAAACTGCTGTATTGTTTCACTGATATAGTTACACTTTCAGTCTTTGTCAAGTAAGGAAATACCATTTCTTCCATTTTATAGAGGAAGAATTGAAGCACTACATAGAAAAATTGCTTATTACATTGATATCACTCTGGAGTATTGACTTGAACCCTTGACTCTCAAGATAAAGTAAATGATAGAAGTAAAAATCACAGCTAATTTCCTTTCACCTTCCCTTTTGCTTCTTGACTAATTTGAAAGATTGCAGTCTGCTCCCAATATTCAGGAGTCCCCTCTCCTCTTAGTAATATTCCTTCGTCTTTTTCTCAGGGAAGAAGAGATGTGGCAGTTGCATCAAAAATTTACTTATGAAGCTGGTCAGAAGTAATAAAAATCCTTCCTATATCACTAGAGTGGAATAACTGAACCTGTGAGTTCATAAAGGCATCATCTGAACACTTTCCATTACCATTAAATTCACTTCTCAAATAGAAAAGAAATTCAACGGGGTAAAATAGCCACTATTGACTAACATTTTCATTACACAGCACCATACAGCTGAGAAAAGAATGGTCTGTTACTGCTGTTTTCTAATGGGTGTTTATTATCCCTAGGCATGCTGCAGTGTGAGAGCACTGCAGGTGATTAACGATTTTACCTGCTGCAAAAGAGCAATTGGAGAAATGTCCATTTCATTT
The DNA here is from genome assembly GCA_013400615.1 of Syrrhaptes paradoxus. Lineage (NCBI taxonomy): Eukaryota > Metazoa > Chordata > Aves > Pterocliformes > Pteroclidae > Syrrhaptes > Syrrhaptes paradoxus. The sequence goes on from VZTO01006660.1 coordinate 12,193, forward strand.
ATTATCTGAGAAACACTACTAAAGTGTAAGTAGAGGAGGACACTTTGTAATCAATAATGAATAGACACAGTCACCTTAAAAGCCATATAATCTGGAGTTCAGAAGTAACACCTTTTACGAACTGACAGACTTTCCTCTGCTGGTGATTGAGTTACACAAGAGATTCATCTTTCAGATGAAGATGTTTTGAAAACATCCTGTCACAGAAAGAACTGTGCTCTCTCTGCTGAAAATAGACCACACAGTCTGGGGATGAGTATGCCACACACGCTACAAATTGTAATCCTTCTAGTCCTGCAGTAACTCCAACTTCAGAGTCACACTGATTTTAAGTTGGTTTTGTTGAGATGACATGGTTCACTTCTACATAACTGAGTATATTTATTAGTGAGACCAAACTTTTCTTCTGGTCTTAGGAAGGCCCACTTCCTCATTCAGACCTGTGTTGTGGTTTAGGCCCAGCTAACAGCAGGCACCATAGGGCTGCTCACTCACCCCTCCTCCCAGTGGGATGAGGAGGAGAAAATATAACAAAAGGCTCATGGGTTGACACAAGGACAAGGAGGGGTCACTCACCAGTTATGGTCATGGGCAAAACAGACTTGACTTGGGGAAAAAATCAGTTTGCTTTGTTACCAACCAGATCAGAGTAGGATAATGAGAAATCAGAGCACATCTGAAAAACACACCTTGCCCCTACCCCTCCCTTCTTCCTGGGCTCAAAAACTTCACTCCTGATTTCTTTACCTCCTCCCCACCAGCAGTGCAGGTGGATGGGGTATGGGGATTGTGGTCAGTCCATCACACATTGTTTCTGCCACTTCTTCTTCTTCAGGGGAGGACTCCTCACACTCTTTCCCTGCACCAGTGTGACATCCCTCCCATGGGAGACAGTCTTCTATAAATGTCTCCTATGTGAGTCCTTCCCATGGGCTGCAGTTCTCCACTAACTGCTCTAGCATGGGTCCCTTCTGTGGAATCTAGTGCTTCAGGAACAGACTACTCCAGCACAAGTTTCTCACAGGGTTACAAGTCTTTCAGGAGCAGTCACCTGCTCTGGCATGGAGTCTTCCACGGGCTCCAGGTGGATATCTGCTCCACTGTTATCCTCTATGGGCTGCAGGGGGTCAGCCTGCTGTCTCATCACAGGATGCAGAGGATTCTCTGCTCTGGAGCACCTCCTCCCCCTCTTTTCTTTGTGTCTGTGTAGTTGTTTCTCTCACATCCCACTCCTCTCTCTGCCAGATTTGTTTTGTTGTTGTTTGGGGGTTTTTTTCCCCTCTTATGTTACCACAGAGGTGGATCCACCATTGCTGACTGGCTTGGCCTTGGCCAGAGGCAGGTCTGACTTGAGGCCAGGGAAGCTTTTAGCAGCTTCTCACAGGAGCCATTCCTACAGACCCATCCCCACTGTCAAAACCCTGCCACATAAACTCAATACAACCTGACATTGTTTTTGTACCTGCAAAGTGATCTGCAACTGCCTAGTAGTTTCCATGCTGCTAGCAACTTAATACATGTCAAAGATAGAATTCTCATTTGTAATGAAGGAGAGAAAGAATAACTACAACTCCAGAGCTTAGACAGTGGCACTCATCTAGCACATTAAAGCTATTAACTTATAGCAGTAATTAAAATCTGAGCCTCTCGTATGACAGATTCTAAGTATTTTAAGTGCCTGACTGTTCTCAGGCAGGTGGTTTTCAGTCTCATTTTCATTGCAGATATTGGCCTATTTGTGCATGTCTGTCTTTATCTTTCATTTTGACCAGACCTTCCATTCTGCATCTGTTCAAAGTTTGGGATCCGCAAAGATGCAGTTTTGGGGAATCAGCATTTCTCAAACAAAAACCCTCTAAACCTTTTACAAAACATTCCCAGCTGGTTGTAGTTATGAACGTTTATTACCCTGAGGGCTTCAAACGTTTTTGCAAGTAGCTAAGGTGCTAAAAATGTTCAGATAAGGGTTACAAGAACCCTCTATAATAAGAAGTGACAAGCAGCCTAAGTATAAGAATTGCTACTAGTTCCTGTAGCAAAAATTATCTGGGATAGCATGGTAATGATAATGGCATTAGAGAATACCAATGTCTCTAATGCACAGATGGGCTGTTGTCCTGTAACCTACAGATCTGTCTGGGATAATTTCCTCTTTCATTGGCATTCATATCCAAGCACACGAGCAGCTACCCATGCGGTCCCAAGAATGTCAGAGATGGCATTCTGAAGAACAGCAGCTCCAGTGATTACATAGCCTCCCTGCTCCAGCTGCAGTCTCACCACATATAATATATTAATATCGGTAAAACTTGCATAACTCCTGAAGTATAACCTGATTAATTATCAATACCATGCATAATGGTTTTGTGACAGCTTTTAGGTCATCATGATAATAATAGGAAAAAGGATATTGTATAGGCAAGTGTCAATACGCCTTTTCCTGAAGTGAGTTTTTCGTTATTAAAAAATGAACATAAGAAAGCCTGCAGAACGAACCTGCAAATTCTCTTCTTCTTTTCACCACTTGCAGATTTTCATGTTCTCTTAAGTAGCAAGGGCTTATGTAAACCAAACCATCACTATATGTTTGCCTCCCTCTTTTCTCTCAGAGAGCTTTTAGTAAAGCCCCCATAATACTCCTTATATAATTTCTTTCCTTCTTTTTTTCATCTTACAAACAATCGATGAACCAAAGCTACTACCAAATAAAGGCCTCTGATAGCCTCACCATTGATTTCTCAAAAAAATGGCTCATAAATTGCCCACTGGATCTCTCTCTCTTTTTAAATTCCTGGGTATCTATTGTTAACTCCCACGTCAACCTTCCAGCTGACATTTGCTCTATGAAAACATGCAGGAGCAACTGGAAGTTAACCTGGACTCTCATCTTTCTGGGTCCTCAGGTGTTCCAGCAAAAGCAAAGTAAGTTCTCTTTGGCAAAAATTGACAAACCCACAACATTCTGAGATGACTTTTTTCCATATGTTTCTAAAATATTGTAATACAGTGGTTTTGCTTTGCATTTTTACTTGGCAAGAGAAACTATTTGTACAGCTTTTTCCTTTCATCTCAACCAAAAGAAATCATGTGTCTAGTACTTGTCATATGTACATGCCCATACTGGCAGGAAACTTGAATAAAACACATTTGCTTGTTTTATGTAAATATTCCCATTACCTGCCAGCAAATAGTGCAACCTACGTGATGTACAGAAACAGATATCAAATTGGATTTGAGTGATTAAGCTAAGGAGGAAAACACTACCTTGTATTTCAGAGTATGGGAAACACTCCTAGCAAGTATGTTTGACTCTTTGTTCACATCAAAACCATGTTGCAGGGCTAGCTCATTTCAATTTTTTGTGAACCAATCTAAGGGCGGGATATTCACAGAAAAACAGGTGGCTGAAGACAGCCAGCAGAGACTAAATACCTAACTTTAAGGCAACTTAAGCATAATGACGTGAAACCTCCAGTTTCTAACTCTGTAGTTTTCTTTCTATCAGACACTTTAAAATGTGACATTTTATAGGGCAGAGGGAAGCAGGTTAGAAATGTCATGTGTCTCTAAACGAGTAATATGTACTCAATTGATCAAATGTATAAGGAAAACACTCTGTAGTTTTCCAGTCTTGTCCAAATCTGTTTACATTTGGCTTCTCAACCCACATCCTCACAAGTTGGTCTTAAAGCCATACGTGCCTACCCCCCTCCCCCCCAAGTCTCAGAAGGAAATAATTCCTCATTTCAAAGCATAGTGAGGCAAAGAGATATCAGGAATCTGAAGGCACTTCAGAGCGAAAGGGGATGCCAAAAGAAGAGAATAGTGAAACAAGAGGATGAAAAAAAAGCATAAAGAACAAATGAAAGAGAATGGGGAAGGGAGAACAAATGGAGGCCTTAGATAACTGCACAAAAACTGGGGAACACCATGAAGACTGGGAGGAAGTTAGTCTCCTGAAAACTAATCTGGAAATCTTGTGTCACTTCCTAAACTACTTATTACCTAGTCTTTTCTTGCACAGAATGTGTGTGAAACTGGGTTTTGGTCCAGAGCAGCACTCAGTGGCAACAGATTTAAGAGACAAGCCTACACTGATGCAGGAGATACACAAATATACGTAAGAAATTGCAATGACAGGGCTGTAGTTCTCTTGAGGGATGTTGTGGTTTTGTGTGGTGGGGTTGTCTGGAAGCAGGGAGGGGCCACAGTAATGACTCCTGTAAGCAGCTGCTAAAGGTTTCCCCTGACTCCGGCTCTGCTGGCAGCAAGGGAGGGGCTGCAGTGGTGGCCCCTGTCAGTGACTGCTAAGGGCTCACCCCCACCCCTGGCTCCAAGGTTTTAGCAGCTTCTGAAGGGTTCAACTTAAAAAAAGAAAGAAGTTACACGTAAGCTGCAGACAGCATCCAACATACAGTACTGTAAACCCAGAGCTCAGTGAACAAAGGTGGTTAGGTAGATCATAATGTACACAAGGTTTTTATTATATTTATATTCTGAACGTTATTATTAAGCTAAATAACAATATAATGACTCTGTCACAGAGGAGGGAAAAAGTCTACACCCCCCAAACAAACAATGTAAACATGGGGCTGAGACAATGGCAAGGGAACACATACTTAGCGCATTACTCTGTTGTGAGTTTCAAACCTCAAACACTTTCATCTATCCTGTCAGACTGCTATGAATGAAAACAAACATTAAAATGTATTCATTCTCCTTCTGTAGTCTTAATTCAGTCCAAGCATGAGTCGAATATGAAAATGTGAAGATCAGTTTTCACCTTGTCCTCTAAGAGTGAATTGTGTTGCTCCCTGAAAAAGATTTTGGTATGAAAGGCTCAATCACTGCAGCAAAACTGTGAAATAGAGGGTGAACGCATAGGTGGATGGATAACAGAAACGCTTTGGAGAGAACAAAGAATGAACAAAAGGGGCTAATATTTTATTCTGTAAGTAAAGTCTTAGAGTTTTGCACAGCATTTCAAATGGAAGCAGGAAGTCTCAAAAATTCGAAACTGTACTTCTGTGTAGTCCTAGCTATCATTCCCCGGTTCTTTCCCACCTTTGAAGTTACATCACTGCAGGTACAATAAAATTTACCCAGGATAGAATTGTTTCACATGTCTTTCCAAGGAACCACACCTAAAGTCACTTCAGAGAGGTGTGCACCACTGAACATACTGGGAATGTTGCTGTTAGCCTTCACAAGCACAGTGCATGATAAAGCAGCCCACTGACTTAATGGTACTTCTCACTGAAAGCATATTGTATCTGTGGTCTATGATCTGCGCATATTCCCAAGTGACTTGGCACACTACAGGTTTTAGCATCAAATGGTTTAAAATTTTCTTACACTCACCAGAAATGTAAAACTCCAAGAGACAGTGAGAACTCCTCTTTCAGTCTCACTTGACTGCAATGAGTTTGATTAAATAGGAGTGAAAAAACAAAGAACACTCTCCCAGCTCTTAGGCAGAGGGAATTTTAAGGCCCCAGGACCTGCCACAGCTAGGGAACAAGTCAGCAAGGGATGGGAGGACAGACAGCAAGGGATGAACAGGGAACAGCTGGTTGACATTCTGTGACATTGAGGAGTAAGGGAAATGGACCCCTACTTTTCCCCATATGCTACAGCAAGAGTTATGAAGCTTTTTTACCATATAGCACCCAAATTTCATTCTGCTGTCACTTCACAACACAATTTGAGAAACCCTTCCGCATCAGCTCTCAAACAATGGAGCAGAGGAAGATATTGAACTGGACACCTACAAGTAAATATTCTTTGATGTCTGAAATCTGGTTTAGATTATGAAGAATACGTCAAAACACACAAAATATATTCCTATATGTTTTGTTGACAGATTTATACATTATCCAGAATCTCCTCTGCAAGGATTAACCTCTGTCCATCTCATCAGGATGGAAATTACTCAATATTTCTGGCAGACAAAATACATGTGAGACATGATGTTTCTCAAGCATTTGTAATAATGCTATATCTAATCTTGAGCAAGCACTGAAGGCAGGCCAGCAGTGCCTGGTCATGCAGGATGCAATGTCAACATACAGACTGATAGACACAGTGCTTTTATGGGGGAGACTCTGCTTTTGATGGCTGCCATGATACACTCTGATTGCTGTTCTATTAAAGGATATGTATCTCCTCCTCTCATTCCTCTCTACGGGACAAAGAACAGTAAAATCAAACACGTGACCTGTGTACCATTCACAATATACAGAAACACTGGGATACAGGCTAAGTAAAATCCAGGCACGTGAGAAAGCATATGAAAAATCTTCCTCCCTACTTCTATGCTTTTATTCATTTAATACATTATCATGAGGTGTTAGATGGACCCCATTAAAATTCAGTGGCAGGCTACAGAGTGCCAAAATGTGAATTTGCATGCTAATTAACAACAGAAAGTTCTGCAATCAGAAATATCAAAGACACATTGGACTAATCTCTGAAGGGAAAAAGTTCTGATTCAACTTGATATTTGCTAAAAAATATGAACCAGCTACCAATTATAAAGTATTCCTGACTGACAGATTAAATCAGTTTGGTTGTAAGTAATTTAAGCATGTCTAAGCTCAAATCATGTCTTCAGGAACAACTTGTTATGACATAAAATTTTGTTGTATTAACTAAATGAAGAAAGAAAGACTTCCAAAATTGTCCAACCTGATTCTGTGCTGAAAAGAAAGGAGAAATTAAGACAGACCTTCCATACATCTGTGTCCTCCATCAGCTAGACCATCATGTGCGGATGTATTCTGAATGCGGTGAAAGGCAAAGACAATCTCTTCTCTTTTCAGCTTACAAGATATAGGACACTAGTCCCAGGAGGCAGCTGGCCTGTTACACTGTAGAAGGGGATAAAGTTCCTGTAGTGCATATCAAGAATATGGGGAAGGGGAAGATAGCAGTTTGGGTTATTCATTCCTTGGGTAAAGGTAAACCCATTCATGGGATTGCTTTTTCTCAGGGACCTGGGTGCACTTGGTGGGTGATGCAAAAGCATGGAGAAGTCTGATGCGATTTGATGTTGGGTGAAAGTAACCAATACATTATTATAATGTTAATTGCTGAATAACTCTATTATGAGGGACTATCTTGAAGCTCTATCTCTTTCTCTCAGTCCACTCTCTTAGACTCTTGGACTCTCAGGCTCTTCTTTTTTCTGGGATTGTGGTGTCAGGATGCTCTCTGCTCTGGGATCATTAGCTGGGAATGGGCTGAGCCTTGGTCATCAGGTGGTGAGCAGTTTCACTTTGTATCACTTTGTGTATTTATATATTTGTGTATTACCATTACTATTATTACTATTAATTTCAATTTTATTGTAGCTTAGTTATTATATTGTTCTTATCTCAATTCATTAGTCTCTTTTCCCTTTACCCCTTTAATTCTCTCCCTCATCCCTGCGATGGTGAATGGTGATGTACCGGCTCTGTGGTGTTCGCCACCATGACACTAGCTCATATGCCTCATGGGTACTGTATTGTTTGCATTTTCTGGGGTGAGTCTTATCCAGACTTAATGTTTCCTTTCTCCTTTTATCCTTCCCGTTTCCATTCCATATTAATATTTTAAAATGTTAAAACATTACATTCACCACTTCAGTTAGAGAGTCTATCCTGCCTAACATTTTGCTCTTACAGTTTCTGTATCATAAGTTTCAGATGCTTTGAATCAGGTGGCATCATCCACTGGGCAATAGTAATAGCACAAGCAGTCCCCACAAAGTACTTGTTAGGCAGACATTGAACCGTTTCCTTTATGCTTCCATGAAAAACTCACAGGATATGCCATGTACAATGACAACAGGAACTGGCTTTGTGTTTGAATTCTCAATTACAGCTGCATGGAGAGGTTCTTACAAAACAGCCTGTGCAATCCTCCTCAGCTGCATGGAGAGTCCTTTGCGGTGCAGGCCATGTTTATACAAATCCTGCCGTTCCCAGTACTCAACACAGAGGGCTCCAAGCCAGCAACAACAGCACAGCAGTTGGATGATGCTGTGGGAGGCTCACTTGTACCTTCCTGCACTCCTCCACTGCTCTGGATTGTTTAGGCTTAGTCTAAGCTCTCCCTAGGAGAACAGCTCTGTGCTTCTGTGCTACCCAGTGCAGTGGGTTCAACACATCTAATGGCCAACTCCAAAGGCCAAAACCAGGCACTTGAAAATGAGGCCATGAAAACTATAAAGTATTCTATTGAACCTATAGGCCTCTGTGGTTGGTGGCCCTTTGTAAGAGAGGAAGGCTCACCAGCTCATTCCTGTGTTACAGAGGTTGGCCAAGCATGGAAATACTAAGGGTGCAGGAATAAAGGCCCCAAATTCAGAAACAAAAGCACTGTTTTGCTTTGTCGTCAGTTATGGCATGTTGTTTCTCTGTAAGATCTGAAGCCTGTGTCTAATATTACGTGTATGCTTAGTATAATCTGCTAGCCCAAAGCTTAACAGACATATGTTGTGTTACAAAGTCACCATTATATGAAATAAAAGAAAGCAAAAGAATTAAAATGCCATCACCATCTTAATCAGCAAAATCTAGTATCATTTATACGTGTGGAAATACTGAGTTAAATTTGTCCATGACTTATTTTTCCCTCCTTATATTACTTCTTCATCTGATGGTGTAGAGTCATCAGTAATATCCCTTACATTTGGCATTTTATTTCCTCTTATCTGAACACTACACCTTGAGGTATTCCAATTATATGTGAAAGATGGGTCTCTTTATTTTGCTTCACTGTAGATGTTTGCCATTTGCCATCTGAACTTCATAAATGAATAGTCAGCTTTATTTAACTTCAAAAGCTATGTTTCTGATCTGTCTCACCAAAGCTTTTGATTTTTAATGTATAATTGCAGGTCTTCATTCTATACAGGTGGAAGGAAAGCATACAATAAAGTATAAAATGCAAGAGCAGCTCTTACTAAAGAAACTACTTTACAACAATCAACTTGGAGTATCAAGCTCCGTGAATAGAGTAAAAGATAAAAATATAGAAAAGGAAGAATAAAAGATACTAAGAAGCTACAAAGAACTTAGAATTAAAAGGAAAAAGAAGCTGTCCCAAATATGTAAATTATTTGACCCAGGAAGTTTTCAAAATTCTTCCAGGATCATACAATTTGTGAATGACCTTTTTTTTAAATATTTTCTCTCAAAAAAGGAACTTAATTTTCAAAAGCTGGATGATAATATCAAACTGCAGTTTAACCCTGCTTCTAGTTTCTGCTTTTTATCACATTGTAAAGTTAAAGAAAGGGTTGAAAATCAAATTTTCTTTTAAAAAATTAAGAAAGAAATTTACTGATCATTCCTAATCATGAGTTACTCTAAACATGTAATGTCTTATCATGGGTAAGTGAAGTGATTAAGAATAGTTTTCAGATGCATAGATCTTGACTTGAGAAGGTTTATCAGCTACAGCCTTTGTCTTATCTTCTCCTTTCAACTCATTGGACTTAATTTCTAATACCTTAAAATCCCCTCTTTTTTTTTTTTTCAATACACTAAAAAATATACTATACTAGAAGATTTCAGCGGAGTCTGAAAATGCATTGACAGCTCACACACCCATTTGTACTCAGTACTGTCAGTTGTACTTACTTTCAGGAAAGGCCAGTGTGGCTGTGGGCATTAGCAGCAACTACGTGGACAGGTAAGCTTTTTAGGTTCAAGCTCAGTGGGGCTTTTTGTATGGTATTTTTTAATCTTTGAAGTGTCAAGGAATCCATCATACAATAAACTAAAAAAATTCAGTGCATTTGGCAGCATCATACCATGCCTCAAATCTCAGCTGATTTCCTCAATAATTTTATCTCAAGATTGTATAACTTTGTACAACTCCAAACCAATGCAAAATGTCCTGATTCTGCTGTTTCTGTGACCAATGGCATAGTGTAGCTCCTGCCAGTATGGTGTTCTTTATCCCCACTGACCACTGAGTATCTCCAGTGAGAGCAAGGCCACCCTGAGGTCAGTGATATTTACATCCCTTACCATGTCTGAGAATTAAATTGTAGGAACACAGCAAATTTTCAAAACATTGTATGAGCACTAGCCACAGTCTTACACTCTAGACAAAGATTAATACCTTTCACTGCCAAGGCAGAAACTCAGCCCCAGAAAGACTAAAGAGGTCCCTTGGCCAGTCAAGAGGTTGGTTACACCTGACTAATCTCCAGAACTTCAACTTTACACTTTTATATTCCTATAGAAGCTTTTAGTTTTATACTCTGGATTTTTTTTTTTTTGTTTAAGGTGTTTACAGCTGCTTGTTAGTAGCTATTCAGAAAATAGCAAATTGGAGTTTAATTCTCCTTTTCTAAACTTTCATAGCTTACCATTTTCTCTGGTTCCTGCTTTCTCCCTTGTGTCAGCTCTGCTGGGTTTCTGGTCAAAAGTCTTTAATTTTGTTTTGGAGGTGATTCAGAATTAGAGCTTGGGTCGTGTGAGTTTTCTTGGTTAAACACTTGTCAGATACTTGTGCGCCTGGTGTAAATTGTATGCCACTCTACAGTGATCTGTTAAATGGAACTTTAAATGGTTTACCAACTAAACTGTTTAATCTGTATGGTTGGTACTTTTGTAGACATTAGTCTGCTTCAGACGTATAATTTAGGATTCCATGGACCACAGTTAAAAGCTTTCATCTATGGAGTCAGTTAGGGACCTTCAGGAGTGTGATTTAAGACACCAAATAAGATGCCCTAAGTAGGCATTATATTTCTCTCTATAGATTTTTGTGTACCCCTTTTTCATATACCTTTGCTGAGCGAGCTCTTATGTTCATTTCTTACATATCCTTAACCAACTGGATGAGAAAGCATCTTTAGTTTCACCTCAGATAAACTTCTGCTCATTGAGCAAATTTTTTCTTTACAACTCATCAAATATTTAATTAGCTTCAATTTACAGAGTTTTAAATTCTTTATATTTCTCCTGAATTTATTCCTGTTTTGAAATTTTGCCACAAATATTTTTGTCTTGGTATCTTTGTGGTAAATATGTCCCTGGTACCCGGATTATTGTATAGAAGACTATGCACTTTTTCTGGGTATGCATTTTTCAGAAGCCTCCCCTCCACACACATTGACATTTCTGTGAATAGACACAGTACTGAGTGCATCTATTCTCAGTAAGAGTTAACAGAACACTAAAATCACGACCATTCAGCTCCACTAGAGTTGTAGCATTAAGAGGTTCATCTCTATTTTGCCTGTCAGTATATTCCTTCTATCATAACAGCAACTGCCTTACTCCTTTCACGAAGTGCATGCTGCGTTACCTCACTCTTTTCATTACCCTTTGAATGTTCTGCTCTGCCCAGCATCTGTCTCATTACTGCAGTGACTATCACAAGAGGCTGATGACATCTGAAACTGCATAGCAAAACCTGACACATAAAGGTGTCTTTGGAGGTAGTTCACCGCAGCAGGTGCCTATCATAATGTACCTGATTGAAAACTGGCATGATGTCCAGGGCATGGCAGAGGTGGACGGTTCAGTGTAAGTGACACCGCATGTGTTAAGTACTGCTAAAAGAAGAGAATATAACCAAAGGAAAGACAGCTACAGGACTCGGTGCTACTGTTTTCATTCTCACCTCCAACACTCACTCTGAAAAGGCACGTTATAAAACTGTCATCTCCGAGGTGTTAAATACAGTGCTCTGTGTGCTTACCATTCACATGGTCTCCATGACAGCAGACCGACACGCAGATGAGCAGCTCCCGACGCTGCTCAGTGGCTAAGGACAAGGACACACACATCGGTCAGCCGTCAGTGACCCCAACATGAGATCAGCAGGACACGGAGCTTTCTGTACCCCATGGGGACAGGCTGTGTGCAGGTGTTTTCTCTGGCTATCAGTGAATGATTTATACGTGCAGTAAAGTTCACATATTTTTACAGCCTTTCAGGGCTGGGACAAAGACAGGTAAAATGACACCCAGGCCTATTCATATTCCACTCTTGCAAAAGAGAGCAGGGCAATGCCAATACACTTAGGTGTCAAACTGAAAGATATAACAGGCTGCAGTAACAGAATGATAACAGATTGCTGGAGTTAAATCCAGAGAAAAAGGTAATATGCTGCGGGAAAAGGATATTCATAAGGGCAAATGGTGTATTCAAAATGAAACGTTAGATTGGATCTTGCCTCCAAACAGATATGAGGAGGTGAAGGGAAGCAGGAATGTCTGGCGAAAAGAGAATGACAACAAGCAGTAGGAAACCTCCTTCTGGCATTACTGTTTTAAACAATATGACTTTAAAAGAATTCGTTGTTACACATGTGAGAGAGACAGGAAAACAATTAACAATTTCATTTTTTTGCATTGTTTTTGAGCTTTGCAACTAAAAAAAGATACCATTGCTATTCTTCTGTTACTTTATATTTTAAATCATGTTTGGCAAGCAAGCAGTTCATGTTGCACTTCAGTTCTTTTAAAAGGTATATAAAAAACAAGCACAAGTATCCTTGAATAGGATACTCTGCATCTGTGCATGTGCTATTGCTCTTGGAGACTTTTAATATTACGTTATTTTGGAAAAAGCCACATTTCTCCCAGGCATGTGATATAATCACAACTCTTCTTCTCTTGGGTATCTGCTGCTACGGAATGAGCTAACTGAAGGCTTAGCTGTGAAAAGTATCTCATTCATCCCTGAAGCATGCTGAATCTCGAACAGGAACTATAGTCGAGGAGCCCTCTTATGTCTAATTTTTCAGATGGACAAGATTATTTCTGGTGTATAACACTGGCCATACACCAATAGCTGTTTTGTGCACAGTTTTTCCTAATGGATTTAATCCTTTTTCTAAAGGAGTGTAATGCTGCCACTTGTGTAGGTTAAAATAGCTTTCTAGATTTTCTGACACCATCTCATGGACCTTCAGTAATCCCCCTTTCCCAGAATCTTTTGCTATATCCATATGCAAAACTATAGCATAGTACTAATTTCAGACCACAACTATAGAGCTACAGACGTGGGCTCTAAGTCAAGGTCACAGGGTAACACAGAACCTTGAGTACTTCTTCAGATACTACGGTGTAGTGAGGGCTTTCCAACCATCCTTGAATGTCTATAGATTCTGTATCATAGCATCCAGGTACCTTTTACAGACACAACTGTAAAGAAAAATTTTGAGGTCAAGCCTCCATCCTCTGCCTTATGTGCCAGTCAGAGGCCACCCAAAGATGCAACTGAGCACACACACAACATGGACATGCTGATTTTATCTGAAACCCTTCAGAGGAAACTACACCTCCTCCCACCCTTGCTATGGCTCTAAGATATTCAATGAATAAATAAAGATAAGTTCATATTTTCAGCTGAGCACTACACATTCCCCAGCACAATAATAATAGATGATGATGAAATGTTGCATTAAAAACAAATTCTGTTTGATATGAAAAATGCATTGTCCCCTTGAGAGAAAATGTAATGCTGTGGCCATAAATCTGCAGCTGGAGCTGAGTGAAAATGAGCAACTTCAGGTCAAGGAACGCCACAGAGGTGGAGGGTGGTATAGATCTTCTTATAATTTAGAGGCTATGGTCGCAAAATGCTTGGCTGTGATGGGGAGAATTATTTACAGCAAGTGCAGAGAATAATCTCATGGTATGTGAGGCTCCGCAGTTACATAAAAGAGAGGAATTACCCTTTGATCCAAATATCTTTGCACTCTTACAGCCCTCTTTAAAGACAGTGATCAGACAAGCTTTCTGCATTGCTGACAGATGAAAAGAGACGAGAGTGATATTCTCTATTCTGCTCAGCAACTTATCTATGGGAGTTGTGGAATTATTTAAATGATGGGACAAGGTTGTGCAAAAAAAATGGAGCCTATAGTGACCACTGTTCCTTGGCAACTTTTCCTTGGGAGAATGAATGCAGTGAGTTCTGCCACACAAAACCGCAATGACTTCAGAACCATTTTTCATCCTGAAATAAGCAGCTTCTCACATAAGCACCAACATACAGATGTACTATTCACTTATTGCATTATGCTTATTCTGTTCACAAATCATTATTACTAGCCAAATGGTTTTCTTAAATAGAACACTTCCCTATGACAAGTATAACCAAAAAGTCAGGCACAGCAATCTGTATAACAAGATTTCCATCAGCTCACTGTTGTTACTCGTGAGAAACTTACATTTACATAAATGAGACCTAAACATTAAGCTTGAGGATACTACATGAGAAGAAGGATGAAAAAAACCACATCTAAATCACAGAATCATAGAATGATAGAATGGTTTGGGACCTTAAAGATAATTTAGTTCCAAATCTCCTACCATGGAGAAAGGTCTCAGCACTTCCTGCAGTCTGAGGGCTGCACTGCAGCCTCTTCCTTCAGCAGCTCCATCTGGGTGGAGGCATCAGCCACCTCTGGGGCAGATGGTGCAGCTCCCCCAGCCAGAGTGGCAGCCTTTGCTCTCAGGTGCCCACCATTCTGCCTTGAGGGTCAGGTAGGATGAGTGCCCTTCACCTGTGCAGTTGGTCACAGAACAGTGCTCAGCTGCTGGGTTACGTCTGCTTCAACTCTTTCGTTTGGCCAGTGGAGTACCCCTCCTTCAAAGAGACACCCTCCCTGTGTGAACGGCAGTGCAAGCTGCTGTGATGCTCCCTGGCTGATGCACCATGCCCTGTTTGCAGCGTTCCTGGATCTGAGGATGTCACTGTACAGAACAAACATTCTGTCAGGAGCAGGTTGTATTCACTGATCGTATTGAAGATCCAAAAGCTGCTTTATTTGCAGAGTTTAGCCAGTTCCATTCAACTGTTTTGGGTTTGAATCCTCACACCTTCTTCTAAACAAACAGAAGGAGGCATCAAATGAGGTGGACTTCTTTAATGTGATTTTCCTCCATAGTCAATATCAATTTTCTTGGAAGCTCTCACTTCTATTGTATTGTTAACCTGAATGAACCAACCTCCCAAATCAGTCTGCATTACAGTTGATACTCTGAGATTTATGTGCTTTTTGTCAAAACAAGAAAGCTTTTCTGAAACTTGCTATTACTGTAATAATGTCATTTTTATGATGGCAGGCCAACAATTCAGTAGAACTAAACAGGAAACAGTTGGGTAGGGACAGCTTTTCTTGATTTCCTAATTTATGTTCATTGCTATTTCTGTTCATTCAGATACTGCTCATATACAAAAACGAGGTACCTACTGAATTCTTGGTATGGAGAGCTACTGATTTTTTTTTAAAGGAACTGCAGCTGCAGAGAAAATTGCCATCGATAAAATGATATATGACCATTTATGCAGCAGAAATAACTAATAGAGCTGAGACTGCACAAAAATGCAATGTTCATCTTGTACAAAGCATTTTTCAATGAGACTATATGCAAATCAGGTTTTGTCCTGTTGGAGATTCTGATTAAACTTATAATTTAAGTTTTTAATTGAACTTTTTAATTGGATTTTTCACAATAATTCTGCCTCATTTGTATGAATAATTAACTGCTGTAAAATAAGTTGCCAAAATAAATTCATAAATTCTACAGTGATTTTTTTGTAATTCTGGCAAATTTCTGCAGCATATAAACTCAGCATCCGATGCCTGGCTTTTACTGTATTCTACACAATCCTGCATCCTAACAAATCCATACACAAGGATCAAATTTAAACAGTGTACATCTGTAAATGATGCAAACTAAATATGATTACAAAAAAGACACATACAGACACACACATAAAATAAATCATAGAAAGATACAGTGACTCATGAAGCTGACTGTTGTCCTGCAGAATAGCTAGCTTTGATATTAAGATATGTGTGCTATATACAATGGATTGTTATTTTAACCTTATTTATTCTGGCAATAAGAACAGATGAAATAAGGACACATTAGCATCAGTACTCCTGAATTTATCACTGGTATTTCATTGGCTTACAAATAAGTATCTGCCAGATGAGTTCAATGAGGCAGTAACTTTATAGTGCTAAACATCAGGGTGATGCGGTACTTGCAATTCCAACAAGGTAAAGGAAGAGAAAGTAAAGCACATCGGAGGTGAACATTCACAAATGAAATCTAGGAGAGAAGCTCCATGATCTTACTCATTAACTAAAGTAAACCACTTGATTTTAAGCATTTCCAATGAAAACCCAAGATTCTCTAGGCAGATAAAAATAAAGACTAAAAACAATCACAACACTAACATATTGGACTGAAAGGGAAAAAAAAAATTCTCCTGCTTTCTATGTACATAATAAAGTACAATATGGTAACACCTCATATTCAAAGAACATGTCATTTGGAGGTTTAATAAAGGATTAATATTGATAACAGGTTATGCAGTATTTGACTGCTATGTATTTTTGACAATTATAAATACATAATCAGAGGATGCTACAGATGGTCCGTGTTTGTTGGCAACCCATTAGCCTTTACAGCAATCTATAACAATTTATCAGCCATTTATTATCCACGGGGAAATGATCTAGGGGACTAGCTTGAGAAAGAGGGAAAGTAAAATAGACACTGCTGGGACCACAGTGCTAGCTACTGGGTCCTGACCGCATTGCTGTACAATCTGTAAGTATACAGAGATATCATAGGTTTGCAGGAACATCTAGGAATGATCCTCTGACATAAACAAAGTTAATTCAACACTTCAACTACTATCAGTAGCTACAAGGGACCTATTCAAAGTCCTGTAATGCCTGAACTGAAGAGGCATCCATCTGACCATGGGTGTGCCATGCTAATAACAAATGAGAGCATTGCTTCTAGAGTCCCTTGGCTGAACTGAGATTGCAAAGTTAGTGCCACTATACTAGGCTTTGGAAAGAAAAAAGATAGCACTGCAGTACAGAATCAAGCCTCAGACTTCTTTTCTTTTTTTTAATTTATTTTAAGAAGAAAATGGCTCCAAGTTAACTGCCTACCTAGAAATACTGAATTCATTTAAAGTAGTATAATTCCAGAAAAGCCCATTAGCTTCAGTGAAATAATTCCACTTTTATGCTGGCATAATTTAGGTCAAATTCTGAATCACTAACTCTTAAATTCCAGATTAAAAGAATTTATAATTTTTTTACATCCAGCAAAATCCTGCTTTACTCCCTACTGTACACAGCATTTTCACAGATCTGGGTGGTAAGAAATTTATTAATTATATTACCTGGAATTCCTAATGCTGTGTATCCTTTCTGTACTAAGACAGATATTCAGCTGCTTGTTTATACCTTACCTTAACAAAATTAAAATACAGTCCATAAACTGCTAAATGAAATTTTTAGTAAAGCTGAAGTACGAAGCACTATATATCAGCGAGTGAGAGGCACACCAGAAAGACAGGGGGTTTAATGCTGTACCTCCTATGAAATGTAAAATGTCTTTCATTTCCAACAAATTCAGTGTTTTCTGTGAGGAGGCATATACTATACAACTTAGCTCTGCTTATCCATTCTGTAAAAACAAACCACTATTTGGAGGCAGCCCCTTGTTCCACGATGGAAAGCCTGGCTGTCCTGGTCTGTGGAGGCAGTCCTGGAGTTAGTTGTCCAAACTAGTCACCTAACCTTCTTGTCAGAATCAAATCCTGCTTGGGTTCTTTCCCTTTACAGGCACAAAGCTACTCCTACTTGCTGCTGCTCTTGCTACTAAGAAGCAGCCTGGGAAGATTTCCAGCAAATAAAACTGCCATAAACAACTCTCGTGAAGATCTGCCAGCATTCCCAACAGAGGCAGGCGCAGAGCAGAGCAAACTGCAGAGCTACAGAGAGAGAAAAAAGTATCCCAAACCAAAAGGAAGTTTTTCTTTTCCATTAACTGTTTTAAGCCTCCTGGGTGACTTTGTGGAATCACTGCTGCAAGTTGTGAATGATGTATGAAATGAGAAATCCCTGCCCAGCCAGCTGAAAAAGAATTTACAGACAGTGCTTTGCAATCGTTTATATGCTCTGCTGTTTGATGTAGTATTTAGCCAAGTTAGAACCACAAAAGCCTGGCAACCACTGAGATAGCAGCTTTTTAAAAAATGGGGAAGGAGTCTTTTTCAGCACTGAAAGTGTGGAAGCAAAGTCTATTCTGCAGTCTAAGGTGGGAGCACACAAGTTCAAAACTTAATCTGCAGTACAAAACAAGATCGATAAGCGGGAAATATATGTTTAAGACTAGAAGAATATTTTTATCATTTAAGTTACACTACTTAATAAATGTAGAAGAGTTTATATTTAATTTCATTTTATAATTATATTGCATTTATTTTGTCTATGCAAACAAATGCACTCTTTGAGATATAACAAATGGAGACACAGTAATTTAGGAATATGAAATAATTCAATATTTACAAAGGAGGTATGTGTTTTCCTTAATTATTTTATCCATAAAAATGCTGCTCAGTAAGCACATAACTGACCTCCTTTTGACTTAGAGACTTTTAATTTAAAATATATTTTAAGCCTACTTCAAGGTTTTTTCACTAAACTGTTTCAGAAGTTCTAAGGATCAGAAACCCTTTATATAAACCTTAACAATTTCAAGCAACTTTGTTCTTTTGATCTTTAACTTTGATTCAAAAAGTAAGAAAAGTGGTTTTATTGAAAAACATTATGGTTCAACAAAAATACTAATAAAAGATGTATGAACGAGATATTATTACTATGCAACATTATTAATAATTAACCACATCACAAGTTTCTCTATTTTTGTGTGAATTCATTCTAAGTGGAAACTGCTTGCAAGTGAGCATGCATTTTTGACTTAAGAGCCTTTTTCTTCTCAAACTAAAGATGCAATCCTCAGTCTTCTCTGTGAAATATAAAGGACAGACTGAAAGTCCTTTCCCTATTTCAATTAAAGAACAGTTTGGCATTAGATCAAATATGGTAAGATGTTTGAATGTAAATAACTATTCAAAAACCTGATCTCAGATCACTTAGGTTAACCTATTATTTAATGATGCCAATAAGCTCTAGTTGACTTTGGGGTAAGGCTCATACTAAAAAGAATTTCTGCATGAACGAAGGCGTATTTTACGCATATTAATAGCTAGCACCTGTATAGTTTTTTTCTGTGACAAGGACTAATAATTAGACCCCACTAATTGTCTTGCATCCTTTCATATAAAGAATTAGTGGAAAAAATCAGATATTCCATTGTTTACGTTCTTCTCTACCTAAGAGAGATTAAGCAGAAAAAATACTTCTAAAACTATAAAAAGTCCCAATACTATATTCACAGAAACAGTATAATTATCTAAGCTCATCAGACAGTAAAGGCACTTCCACAGACACATTCTAGCAATGACCAAGATCCCCATAAGACCTAGATGTGCTCAGTCCTAGCCGTAGCTCCCCTGACTGACTACTTGCACGGCAAAGTCTTGCTTTCATTGGTAGCTTTGCTACCAGCTGCACTGTGGCCATGATTTCAATTGGCATATACAAACTAAAACCCAAGAATTAATAACTGAAGGCTCATGGTCGAGTTTCTAAGATATGTAATAAATATTGGGAATAAAACTGCACAAACTGACTCTCCCTTAATTTATGCACTCTATGGCAGACAAAACAATTTCCATTAAGAAATTCTGTTTTAAGAATTATTTTTAATTAACAATAAAGTTATTATTTGTATATATTTTTCCTAAACACAGCATAGAGAAATTTTCAATTTCTTTTTTTGTCAGAAACTGGGAAATCTGAAATGAGCATTTTTCCCATGAGATTTGAGCTCAGTCCATATAGGTTCCTCTTAAAAAAAAAAAAAAAACACTTCCCAATTTTCACTGGAAGAAATTAAATAATATTCAGATTATTCAGATCAGCTATTTATTGCATTAATTCCTTTCAAACTGCTTCCAAATTAAAGCCCCTTGGAGTTAAAAGAATTCCTCTGGACCTTTAGACAAAACCAACATAACTACCTGTCTAGCCCACTCTAAGTGAAAGAATCTGAAGTCCAGGTGTGACAAAAGTGTCTGCTGACACTTGTTTCTGAAGCCAGAGGTCTGAAAATACAGACTCAGATTAACAGTAGGGATTCAGAGTTTGATCATTGCTCGTGTTTCATTTCTCAGTAACATCAACAAAGATTGTGAACAAAAACAAGGACAAAGATTCCAAGCTAGCATTTAGCTTTTAAAAATGAAAGTCATTATAATAAATTTTTGCTTCTGATTGTAAAAAACTTGGGCTCAGATGCCTCAAAAATAAAAAAAAAGATATGTCCTGAGAAATTTATTGTGAAAATGATTAATCAATTAGAAAGAAGTACCTGCAACAGATATGAGAGGTCTCCCCCTCAAAAAAACAGCTGAATTATAACAAGTGACAATAGTAACTGAATTGTAGTACTATAGGATGGCTGTACAGAATCTAACTTCTTGTCAGAGACCGATCACAAGGCATTTACAGCTCTTCTCACTCACCAGCAGTGACAGAACATTCAAGCACCACACAGCATCCACACTGGCAGCAACAACATTGTCTAATTCTGGCCATCAGTTTATACCAACTGCTGATCTTACAGAGAATCAGGGCAAATCCAAGCAGCAGTGTAGGTTGCAACCATACAACCACTATTTGGCCAGGAAGGACATCAGTAACAGTCTCCAATCTGAGTACAGTCCCATGCAAATATGACTCAAGAGAAAGTATTTTTGTTCCTTTATGTAAAACTGTTCTTCTCTGATTGTCATCTGTTTATGTTCTCCTCTGATTATCATCTGAAACCAGTTCCAGTGTTTTCAAGAACATAAACAGCACATAGT
>VZTO01006660.1:33314-45122 GCA_013400615.1 Syrrhaptes paradoxus
ACCTGTATAGTTTTTTTCTGTGACAAGGACTAATAATTAGACCCCACTAATTGTCTTGCATCCTTTCATATAAAGAATTAGTGGAAAAAATCAGATATTCCATTGTTTACGTTCTTCTCTACCTAAGAGAGATTAAGCAGAAAAAATACTTCTAAAACTATAAAAAGTCCCAATACTATATTCACAGAAACAGTATAAAGCTCATCAGACAGTAAAAAAGCTTCCACAGATGCATTCTAGCAATGACCAAGATTCCCATAGGACCCAGATGTGCTCAGTCCTAGCCGTAGCTCCCCTGACTGACTACTTGCACGGCAAAGTCTTGCTTTCATTGGTAGCTTTGCTACCAGCTGCACTGTGGCCATGATTTCAATTGGCATATACAAACTAAAACCCAAGAATTAATAACTGAAGGCTCATGGTCGAGTTTCTAAGATATGTAATAAATATTGGGAATAAAACTGCACAAACTGACTCTCCCTTAATTTATGCACTCTATGGCAGACAAAACAATTTCCATTAAGAAATTCTGTTTTAAGAATTATTTTTAATTAACAATAAAGTTATTATTTGTATATATTTTTCCTAAACACAGCATAGAGAAATTTTCAATTTCTTTTTTTGTCAGAAACTGGGAAATCTGAAATGAGCATTTTTCCCATGAGATTTGAGCTCAGTCCATATAGGTTCCTCTTAAAAAAAAACACTTCCCAATTTTCACTGGAAGAAATTAAATAATATTCAGATTATTCAGATCAGCTATTTATTGCATTAATTCCTTTCAAACTGCTTCCAAATTAAAGCCCCTTGGAGTTAAAAGAATTCCTCTGGACCTTTAGACAAAACCAACATAACTACCTGTCTAGCCCACTCTAAGTGAAAGAATCTGAAGTCCAGGTGTGACAAAAGTGTCTGCTGACACTTGTTTCTGAAGCCAGAGGTCTGAAAATACAGACTCAGATTAACAGTAGGGATTCAGAGTTTGATCATTGCTCGTGTTTCATTTCTCAGTAACATCAACAAAGATTGTGAACAAAAACAAGGACAAAGATTCCAAGCTAGCATTTAGCTTTTAAAAATGAAAGTCATTATAATAAATTTTTGCTTCTGATTGTAAAAAACTTGGGCTCAGATGCCTCAAAAATAAAAAAAAAGATATGTCCTGAGAAATTTATTGTGAAAATGATTAATCAATTAGAAAGAAGTACCTGCAACAGATATGAGAGGTCTCCCCCTCAAAAAAACAGCTGAATTATAACAAGTGACAATAGTAACTGAATTGTAGTACTATAGGATGGCTGTACAGAATCTAACTTCTTGTCAGAGACCGATCACAAGGCATTTACAGCTCTTCTCACTCACCAGCAGTGACAGAACATTCAAGCACCACACAGCATCCACACTGGCAGCAACAACATTGTCTAATTCTGGCCATCAGTTTATACCAACTGCTGATCTTACAGAGAATCAGGGCAAATCCAAGCAGCAGTGTAGGTTGCAACCATACAACCACTATTTGGCCAGGAAGGACATCAGTAACAGTCTCCAATCTGAGTACAGTCCCATGCAAATATGACTCAAGAGAAAGTATTTTTGTTCCTTTATGTAAAACTGTTCTTCTCTGATTGTCATCTGTTTATGTTCTCCTCTGATTATCATCTGAAACCAGTTCCAGTGTTTTCAAGAACATAAACAGCACATAGTCTTTTCTTGAGAGCTAGAGCTACCGTATCACACACATCCTGAAAATACGAAGGATGGCTTAAATTGAAAGACACTACTAGAACGGGAAAATATCACTTAGTCAAAAGACTTTTTCAGGCAATTTAACAGAATCTGCTGTTGTTCAGAGGGTGAAGCGCCAAAACACAAATTATCTCTGCTGAAAGGAGCTGATAAAGTCAGAGATGCTCAATTGCCTGTAACTCAAGAAATGGAAGTCCAGGCATCAGCAAAATTGAGACAGGTATACAGATATGTGGGCTTGTCAAGAACAACAAGGAACCAATGCTCTAGGCTGGATTTCTAATTCCTGAGTCCTTTCCAATAAATTGTGACCAAAATGCTCTTATTTATCTTGTTTAAGAACAAACTACACCTCTTACTGCATGAATCATCTTAGAGAAACTTTGGGAAAGCGTTCTGGTTCATTTCAGCACTGTCATCCTTCTGTACAGTCTAGTTCTAAAGCAGAAACTTTTCAAAATTTCAAAAAGAATGATTACTCTTACTGAGCTCTAGACACAGTTTGTTTCTTTCCTGGAATGTATTATGAAAACAAATATAAGTATTACATATTATCTCTACATCTAAATAATATAGAAAACCTTGAGATTCAAGGAAACACCAAGTAGCACAAGCATTCTCAAGAGAAACACAATTATGTTTCAAATTTGCCAGAATCTAGAAGAAAGGAATTTATTCAGACAACTGGTTGACTGTTCTCTCAAATTTTCTAATGAAATAATTTATTTGATATTGGTGACACATGGAGAACTGGTAGCACTATGATTCCCTAACAGTTTCTCCTTACACTTTATTTTAGACAAGCCTACGTTAGCTCTGCTGAATTCAGTAGAGCAACACCAATGCCTGATCATTCCCTATTTTGGTAATTACTGCATGGGGACACAAGCTGGAGAAGTACAAAACTGAGGACAGGTGAGTGAAAGGTGTTTCCAAATGACTCTTTCTAATGTGTACATCTTTGCTGTGAACCCGTACAGTGTTCTCCAATTCAAAAGACTGGCTGTCTTACAAGGACTAAGTTTTATAAAGCTCATCACAAGAAATGCAAAACCAGAGTCTGATATAGTGCACCCTCCCCACCATTACTCTCCTTGTACTATCTTTGTGGTAAGCCAAGCACCAAAATACCCAACGTAGCTATGGGACAGGATGGAAAGGGTTTGAGAGTAGGTGGAAGACATTTGGAGACAAATACCCAGGCAACAATACTTCTGAACAGTGCATGCTAACATATGATTTGTATCATATAATTTGTACCTTTATTTTTTTACTCGATACTCACTTCGTTGTTTGAATAGACAGTAAGAATGAGGGCAGCAAGTATCAGAACCATAAGGGTAAAAAATGTGCTATGCCAGTGGAAAAATACAGACTGTCACCAAGGTCCATTCTCCCTTATACAAGGATGATATCTAATACAACATTAGCGTGAACGCCTTTTCAAACAGGAATAATTCAGCATGATGCAATAACTCACAGTCTCATTCCAGTCCTCCTCCATGCAACCTTCAGTCCTGTGCCCCAACCCCTTTGCAAGAAAATGCAGAGAGGAACCAGCCTGTCATATTTTGTTCTTACTATAGCACTGATGCAACTTCCAGGGCCTATATGGCTCTTGCAGCATCACGGGCAGAGAATTCTTGCTGTGGTTCTGGAAGTTTTGCTTGGCATACTGTACTTTTTTAATCTGAGTTACACTTTTAGTCCTTAGAAAATTAATTAAATTAAAAATTCCATGCTTGAATGTGTCATGTATCAATTTTGAAGACTTAATTATAAGAGGGAATTAAGCTTTGATTAAGCGTTCCTTCTGAGAGCAATAGCTGTCATTCTCCTTTGCCTTACAATAAGAGAATCCTTTTGGCTCAGTCTACAAAAATGTCACCATATTATTTATTCCTGACAACAGAGTCTAGAAGTCAAACTTATCTGAAGACAAAAGCTTGCAGGTACAATGGTCATTTTTCTGCATTCTGCATCCACAGAGAGCCACGGCATTACATTCTTGACACAAAAACTAGGAGAAAAGACCAGTGTAAGGATGCACTAACAAAACATTTAGAATCACATAGTTTGGATGATTTTGTTGAAGGATGGTGACATTTGAAAAGGAAATTGGTGTGTCAACCTAAGTGCTGTAAATTTCTACAGTTTTTTTGAGCTCTTAGGCATGATGACATTGTGGGGAAGTTACAGAGACTCTTGTACTTAAATTGATACAGAAAAATCAAAGAAAATGAAGTTAATTTAAAATAAATCAGGAAATTTCAAAATCAGAACTCTGTACAACAAAACACTACTACCTGAACTAACGCTAGCTAGAATACAGGGGGGCAGGGACAGGGTCTGACTGTGCAGAGCAATTCCAGCTGATATGTCTTAATTTGCATGTAGAGAAGACACCTTAGAAATACCAAACGCCTTGAAATCCAGAAAATGTATGGACTCTACAGGTAGCCTGCTTCACCTATTTGATATATTCCTGTGAGAGCAAAGCATATGTAAAGTGGCAGGCAGTATGTTTTCAGGCACTTAGATCTTTTGAAAGCGCTCAACACTCAGCACCCAGTAACAAGAATTAATCTGCAGTATGAATAGAGGCTTAGTTTGAACAGAGACTGAAGGCTACTTAACAGGGAAGGAAGCAATACCCACAGAATAGGACTGCTTTCACATAATGCACATGCCAGTCATTCTCTTGGACAGATTCCTATCACTTGAAGTTCTGCAAGGGGTATGCATTAACTTTAATCTGGAAATAAGGTGCTACATTTAATTCCAAAATCAAAATTAACAGCCCTTCCTTTGTTAAAGCAAACTAGATAGCCCATAGTTTGGCAGAGGAAATGCAACCCAATTTATGCAAAACAGAAACAGGGAGAGCTGCTGTTGTGTGTATTATTATAGCAACTAAAGGGCCCTACTACACACCATGGTTTCAAAAGCCACCACTTGCTAAAAACCTTGTGGGCTGAGGCAAGGACAGGGAAGGTTCACTCACCAATTATGGTCACAGGCAAGAAACCAACACAGCTTGGGAAAAACACAAAAAAACCTCAAACAATTTAATTTGTTAACTATTTACAATCAAAACCAAAACAAGATAACAAGAAAAAGAAATACATCTTAGAAATGCACTTCTACCCCACCCCTCCCTTCTTCCCAGGCCCAAAGGCTTTGTTCCTGATTTCTCTGCCACTCGCCTGGCAGGTGGTCAGTCCATGTTGTCTCAGCTGCTTCTTCCTCCTTGGGGAGGTTCCTCACAGTCTTTCCCTACTCCAGTGTGGGGTTCCTCTCATGGGAGAGTCCTTCCCACATAGAGTCACAGTCCTCCAACACCTCCTCCAGCGTGGGTCTCTTCAACACATTCACAGCCTCCTTCAGGCACTACAGCTGCTTCTTCCAATGTGGGTCCTCCACAATTACATCTCCATGAGCTACAGGTGAGCTCTTCTTTTCATGGGCAGCACTGGGATGACATGCATCACCACGATCTTCACCAGGGGATGCAGGGGAATCTCTGCTGACCTTCGTGTCTCTCTCACATCCCACTCCTCTCTCAGCCACAGCTTCTTTCACTGGTTCCTGAGAAATCCCAGCTCTCAGGTGAGCCATGCCAGAGGCTTGGGCTGCAGAAAGTCGGGTTACAGAAGAAGCTGGGAAGGCAGCTGATGAGCCCTGACTGGACCCTACCTGAGGCCACACCAACCCCTCCATGTGCTGTGCATTGTAGAGGCGCTGATTGGCTCTGCTTGTGCAGAGGCACCGATTGGCTCAGCCCTGGCCAGGGGCGGGTCTGGCCTGGTGCTGGGGGAACTTCCAGCAGTTTCTCAGGGGGGCCATGTCGGTAGTGCTGTTGTTATTTAGAGAGTGGAAATCAAGGCTGCATTTGTACAGACCTGTATTTTTGCAGACAATACTTGCCTGAGAGAATAACAAGGAGGAAAAAGCAGCATTCTTCTTTTTATAGACAGTAGCAGAGGCAAGGAATGAAGTGGTTTCATATCAACTAAATACAGTCAAACTAGTTGAAATGCCTTAGTTAAGAATACAGAAAGCTTGAATCTTCTTGTATATTCAAGGAGAAGAGATTGGTACAGCTATGTAGAAATGCCACACTTTGTCCATTAAATATTCAGGAATCTTTAGGCAACAGCATGACTACTTTGTGTCTCATTACATGTCAGAAGTTAGGTAGGATAAAATCAAGCCAGAAAGGTTAGAAGACTTGCCCAGGGTCAGAAGGGGTGATTTGGCAGAACAGAGAGAGATGCGTCCAGAACTGTGAGCCCCACACCACTTCCATGGTCCCAAGTAATCTCTAACACTATTAGTGAAACTAAAGGTACCTAAAAAATTTAGAAATGTACTTGCCTAAATGAAGCCTCAGACAGTTTGGTAAAACCTAGACATACTGAGAATCCCAAGCATACAGTCCCCTTCTGAAAACCTCCCACTGGGAGCAATTGCAATAAAACATTGCTGCTGCTACCTAATTGCCCCCAGGACAATGCAGAGTGCCTCAGAGCACAGACAGAGTTTACATTCATTTTTATATTTGTTTATTGTCATGTATAAACCCTTATGGCTCAGTTGTACCACAGAGAGTTTGCTTGCCAAGAAGGCAGGTCAAGCCCTCAGGAAGCGTGCAAGTGTCCATTTGTACTCTGTCATTTCTGCCTCAGCTTTTTTAACCCAAAGGAAACTCCATGGAAATAGAGGAAAATAATGAGGTGCTACTACTCACCCAAAGCATGCTGTCTTTGAAGTACTTGTAGCAGACAACTGATATGTAAAAGAATGAGTTGAAACTGTCTGTAATTGATGCCTGTCTTAATCGTTTTAGTTTCTCTTGCATTTCTCTTGGAGTAAGCATGGGGCAAGTTAACTGCAATTGCACAGAGATCACAGAAGCATAAGAGGAGGAAGTAATAAACAAAAGTAAACCATTAATAAGTATCCTTAATTAATAAGTGTTTAATGTATCCTCTGTATGCAACCTATCTAAATACTGACTTATTACTGAAGTGTTGTAGTTTGACCTATTTGGATTATAATCTTCTCCAGACATGGACAATCCCCCATACTGAATCTGTACAGGAACTACTGCAGGACATTCACTATCTCATTGGAGACCATAGGTCCACTGAAATATATCTTAATACGAACACTTAAAGTTCACACTAGAGTCCTAATTCTAGCTGTCACTAAAATAAGAAGATGCTTCATCTAAAGCCAGTAATGCAACCTATAAAACAATTTCACTCTATAAAACAAGTCTTTAGTACTTCAAAGAAAGGTGACAGAGAGTTCTCATTAATGTTTTTACACTCCAGAGGTGTTTGCTTGTGGCTGAAGGAGGTGATTACTAGATGAAGGTCAGCATTGTATCTAACTGGTCCAGCAACTGCAAATGACCTGTAATACTTACAGCCAAACATTTAATAGTCTAGTCAAGTAGAGGAAACAATTATAGTATAGAAAGCTTATGACAGAAATGGTTTTGCAATATTTATCTCTAACAACCTCATATAAAAAGTTACATACAAAATACAATACATCATTTCCAATTCTATGCATATTCTCCCCAGAGCAGCCCACAATAACACAGGAGTGCAGAATACACCATATCAGAGCAAATGATTGCTCTATCAAGTCCAGCATCCTGCCTGCATTTCAATGATGGGGAAAAGTATTTCTTGATGTAGTCTGTGTTAAAAGTTTTCAAGGTTATTGAGTACTTCTGGTTCCTTCCGAATGAGAAATGCTATGTACACACTGATAAATATTTTTACTATATACATGCAGTTGTAATTTATTACTAAAGGCCATGGAGTGCAGTTAAAACCCTTGGAGCTCAGAAGTGAATATTTTTAATTTCTTTTTCTAGCAAATAAACCAAGTGGGAGAGCCATGAAATCATTAAATCATTCTAAAAATTTGTTTATTTAGAAATATATTATTCCTGAATGCAGTCTGTGCATTGAATACAGTGACTCACGTTGTTTTTTAAAGTAAATAAGTAAGCAGGAAATTTAAAATCACCTCAGCGTTATCAGTGCTTACTTGGTCTTCTTAGATGATTTTCAGCTTTGATTTGTGCACATTTTTGAGCAACATTGGGGTTTCTCGACACACTGCAACATATATAGCACCTACACGGTTCAAATTCTCCACACCAAAATCTGCTCAGAGCCAAAGGGCATAGCCTACATGATAGAAAGGGATGTGAATTATGTACCAGTTTAATCTCACTTCTGCTTTTGGCCTTATGACTGTAAATCTATACTAAACACTTTAAATGAAACATGTTTTAAAATGCTAGGTGGAAACAGATAGAGCAATACCTTGGGCAAGCCTTGGAAATATTTATTCTATGGAACATAAGTACAGGGGTTCAACTTCTTAATCCAGTTATTTTAGCACGCTGGCTACAGAAGCCATCACTGCATGCCCCAGAAGAACGTAAAAGAGACTCTCCTGTGTCAAAAAATATAATTAGAATTTTAGGATCCCTAATAATGTGTAAAAAAGCCTCACCTCAACTTTTATAAGTCTTTACCCTGAATTGTTCTGCTTACAGATGGCCAGGGCTGGCAACCTCTTGAAGACAAAGTCCAAGGCAAGTAATAGTACCTGTCCTCTCTGCTCTTTCACTTGGATTTTCAAGAGTCATGGACAAGTTTCTTACATTGTGACTCTGTCTCCCCATCCATTCAAACAGGTCATGAAGGGTTTTATTTAAGAGCTTGTTGAAAAGACCCTTTTAATCGTCCTATGCTCGGTTTTATATAAACATTGCAATATTCCAACAAACATTTGCTAAGCCTTATTGCTGCAATTTCAAACCCTGTTTTTCCCTGTCAACACCATCCAGTTTTGAGACCCCTTTCACTTATTTTTCCTCACTTTCTTGGCTTCAAAGTACTAGATTATTCATTTCAGTATTTATCCATTTTGCTTTTCATTTTTTTATGCTTTTCATTTTTTTATTCTTTTCCTTCCTGACACTCTCCTTCTTCTTTTCCTCCAGTCACATGGGATTTATGTTTATCATGTTCTCACATACACATTTCAATCTTAATCAAACTGGCTTTACATGCATAATTCCCTAAATCCATCCAAATTCCTCCTACAACGATAGTTTTATGACAAATTTTATGTGAAATTTGATTGTAGCATTGAGGGTAACACTGTTCTTTAACCATGAACATTTCCATTCTGCAATTCAGTTCATTATCCTGGGGAATTATAATCTCTCGCATCAATACCCTCCCCTCATGGCCTACTTTGGTCAAACATCTTCAAACCTTTGAATGCAATGAGTCACCTTTTTGCAGGTAGGTGTTATATATTGGTTCCAGTATTACTTTTTCTTCCTGTCGATGAGACCTCTACAAGTACATTAAAGAGCTATGCAGTAACTAAGTGCCTTGGTTTCATCTGGGACAGAGCTAATTTTTTTCCTAGTAACTAGACTAGCACTGTGCTTTGGATTCAGTATGGGATTTGATATGATAAGAATGTCGATAATATACTGATGTTTTTAGTTATTGGGTGGGAAAACCCTGTCTCTCTCTTCCAGGATTGCCATTTCAGGATTTTCTCGTGCCCTGAGATCCTTAGCTGGGAACAGGGTGGGCCTTGGTCAGCGGGTGTTGAGCAGTGGCACTATGTATCACTCATTTGTTTATTATTATTATTATTATTGTTGTTGTTGTTATTGTTATTATTATTATTATTTTCATTATTACTATTTCCAAATTTATTTAAATTGAATTGAATTGAATTAAATTAAATTTCAATGCTTTGTTTTATTTTAATTAAATTGTTCTTAACCCACAAGTCTCCTTACTTCTAACCCTCTGATTCTTTCCCCCATCCCTTAGGATGGAGCAGGTAAACGAGCAGCTGTGTGGTGTTTGCCACCAGCTGAGTTAAAGCCATGACACTAACCCATAATAACAAATGCAGACATGACTTTCAGATGGTCTCTCTACGGACTCCTCCTTGGAAGCTCATTGAGCCTTGAGAGATGGCCATCTCCACTACTAGTGGGGTGGATTCCTGGTGACGTAACAGGTAAGCCTTCAGGGGATTGACATTTTATTTATTAAAGAGGAAAAAANCAATTTCAAACCCTGTTTTTCCCTGTCAACACCATCCAGTTTTGAGACCCCTTTCACTTATTTTTCCTCACTTTCTTGGCTTCAAAGTACTAGATTATTCATTTCAGTATTTATCCATTTTGCTTTTCATTTTTTTATGCTTTTCATTTTTTTATTCTTTTCCTTCCTGACACTCTCCTTCTTCTTTTCCTCCAGTCACATGGGATTTATGTTTATCATGTTCTCACATACACATTTCAATCTTAATCAAACTGGCTTTACATGCATAATTCCCTAAATCCATCCAAATTCCTCCTACAACGATAGTTTTATGACAAATTTTATGTGAAATTTGATTGTAGCATTGAGGGTAACACTGTTCTTTAACCATGAACATTTCCATTCTGCAATTCAGTTCATTATCCTGGGGAATTATAATCTCTCGCATCAATACCCTCCCCTCATGGCCTACTTTGGTCAAACATCTTCAAACCTTTGAATGCAATGAGTCACCTTTTTGCAGGTAGGTGTTATATATTGGTTCCAGTATTACTTTTTCTTCCTGTCGATGAGACCTCTACAAGTACATTAAAGAGCTATGCAGTAACTAAGTGCCTTGGTTTCATCTGGGACAGAGCTAATTTTTTTCCTAGTAACTAGACTAGCACTGTGCTTTGGATTCAGTATGGGATTTGATATGATAAGAATGTCGATAATATACTGATGTTTTTAGTTATTGGGTGGGAAAACCCTGTCTCTCTCTTCCAGGATTGCCATTTCAGGATTTTCTCGTGCCCTGAGATCCTTAGCTGGGAACAGGGTGGGCCTTGGTCAGCGGGTGTTGAGCAGTGGCACTATGTATCACTCATTTGTTTATTATTATTATTATTATTGTTGTTGTTGTTATTGTTATTATTATTATTATTTTCATTATTACTATTTCCAAATTTATTTAAATTGAATTGAATTGAATTAAATTAAATTTCAATGCTTTGTTTTATTTTAATTAAATTGTTCTTAACCCACAAGTCTCCTTACTTCTAACCCTCTGATTCTTTCCCCCATCCCTTAGGATGGAGCAGGTAAACGAGCAGCTGTGTGGTGTTTGCCACCAGCTGAGTTAAAGCCATGACACTAACCCATAATAACAAATGCAGACATGACTTTCAGATGGTCTCTCTACGGACTCCTCCTTGGAAGCTCATTGAGCCTTGAGAGATGGCCATCTCCACTACTAGTGGGGTGGATTCCTGGTGACGTAACAGGTAAGCCTTCAGGGGATTGACATTTTATTTATTAAAGAGGAAAAAAGAAAAAAATCCATTATTTTTTATTATAAAATGAAAATTCATTATAATGCTTATCTCTTGTGATTTGAACTCTGGATTGTCTAAAGGGATTTGCTCTAAACATGCTCATACCTTTTTCTAGTTAAAGAAAACATTCTGGTAGTCAGGAAAAGTATATACAGTGTGTTATTTGCCTTTACCTTAACCCTTCTGAGGTCTGTTTCCTGACTGTTTTTCATTCTGACTATGCAGCACTTCACCTCCCACCATCCTTGTGTTTTTCTTCTTTACCTTGTACCCTAGCGATCTCTTTTCAGTTAATATAAATCTGTTCACATTTGAGTTTAAATAAAACATTTAAACACTTGAAATTAGATATAGCAACTTTACTCAGTCTTCATGGAAAAATGGTAGATTTATCACATGAAGAACATGACAGTGGATGCCAGAAATCCTCAGCTGCATTCAGACAGAGAACTGAAGCTTCTTGGTATTTGGCAATAAAGGAAAAATAATGGGATTGTAACATGAAAGTTGAACACTCAGTACTTTGCAACAACATATTAATCATCCGGTACATACTATACAATGAGAGGTGGATTTGATTTTTCAGTACCTAGATATGGAATGACTTCTGACAAGTTTTCCTTTCAGTTAAACTA
>VZTO01006660.1:45387-58473 GCA_013400615.1 Syrrhaptes paradoxus
TTTTTTTTTTTTTTTTCCCAGTTTTCATTTTGATTACAAATGGTGCTCACTAAACACCAATTTGCAGAGTTGTCATTAAGACTGGTATTTCAGTGGTATTTCATCAGAAGATAATTCCTGTAAGACATATTGTTATTGCAGATGGTACTCCTAGCAGAAATACAGAGGCACCTACAGCTCCACTGGAAATCTAGTTTTAGCTTGACTTGGGAAAGCACACACACAGTGTAAAACAGGCTTTGCTACAGAAAGCTTACAAAAGAGAGAAGGGCTAGGAAGAAAGCAAATTGCAGATCATCAGAGAACTTAGTTATACTGCTAGGAGAGAAGGGAATGAAATTCAGATGTTTTCTCACAGTCCAGTACATTTTCTGGAACCAGCTCTAAACATTGAGCTTAACATGTGATGCACGCTAACAGTCATCCTTCTCACGTATTTCTGTGTTTGGTTGCTTTTCTTTGTACTATCCTCCTCCAATGTGGAATCTATGAGGTCAGTGATGTATTTAAATATTATACCTCCATATGGTTGAACACAGCCTAAACATTTTGAGTGCTGTCATAAATAAAAAATAATTATTTAAGTCTTACTGATTAACCGATTAAAGCTCCTGTTGTACAAGGGTTTGGACACAGATTGTATTTTTAATGGAATAAATCTGTTTGAGTCTTCGGCCTTTAGGGACCTTTTTGTATAGCATTTTCTGCCACAGAAAGCATCTTCTTAGCATTTTCTCAGCTTTTAATACTCTGTTGTTCAGCCACACATGTCACGCTTCATAACAGCATAACGGCACAACATGTTTTGTATGCTCTTTGGATTGTAAATGTTTGTACTGCTTGCTATTAATAGCTTTTTGATTCAGTACCAGGCTGTATACATATACATACACACTATATATAGAACTAGATACCACTTTTATGAATAAATATATTTAAATAAACAATAGGCAAAACCAATCTATGTATAATAAGGAACAGTGTATTTTGCAGGAATGGGCAGGTCTTGAAATTGAAAGATTCAGGATGTTTGCGGTTCAGGTGCCCACATTAAAACATTAACTTTCATCCACAGTGGCAGAAGCTGGCAGATGTGATTTTGCTTGTGCTAACTCAATAAACACAGGTCAAACCCAGTTAATAAATCAGCCATCACTAAGTGTCAAGCAGTTCTGTTGCTCAGGGAGAAGAGAGGTGAAGAACGCGGTTTGTGCTTCTCTGTCACTCAGATGCACATATCTCTGCCTGCTGTTCTCAGAACATAGTGAAGAAAGAGGGTTTCTTTCCTCATTCCCTGTTGCTCACATTACAACAGGACTTATCCATTTCTTGTGGGACTCAGCTTGCTGAAAAAAACTGGTGGACACAAAATGTTCTGACAGCAAGATCCTGGGGCAGCGTAGGGGAACTGCACCCTTACATGAGGGTCTTCAGCAGCAGCCAAATTACTATTGACAAGTAATGATAATTTTATCCAAAATGGCTTCTATGAGTAATACCCTTAGGTGGTTAAGTAGCAGCACTAATGCACAGGACACCAACTGATTCACCTTTTCAAAGGCACAATTTCTTTACCTGACTATGCTGACTTCTGGAAATAGCAAGTAGTGTAGAATTTATGATGACTTTTGCTGGCTTCTTAATTATACCTGATCATTACTCATGTTTGTTTTTCCTCAACTGAAGTGAGGTATGATGGATTATTCCGTAGTTAAATTTGGAAACTGTGTGATCCTGACCTCACATATAAGATTCAAATCCAAGCCCTTTTCTCCTGATTTACTGGGAATGGATTCAACCGCAAATACTGGGTAACTGCTGATCACCACCCCACTAATACCTAAGTCATGGTATGGTGGAAGTATAGGCTGACTTCTGTGTCTATAGAAGACACAAGGTGTTCAGCATAGGCTGTGTTTTAGTTTATTAATTGTGAGAAATTGGCCAAAAATAAGTTAGCAGTCCATACATAAATCTGCTGAAAGTAAAATACACTGCAGGGCATTTTTTTAGAGGTAATATTAATCATATCTGACAGCAGACTATCGGTGTATTATCTGAACACACAGGGGAAGGTAGAGGTCATGAGTCCTGTGGCTGGAATAAGACAAGATTTGAAAAATTTGCATTCACAATAGGATTAATCTGGTAAATAAATACATCCTGGCTGAAAAAAAAGCAAAAAAACCCAAAACAACAAAACCAACCAAACGTATCTGACTACTCTTTGAAAATATCTAGCGATCTAAGTCCATGTGAAAAACACACATTCGTTTATTATGTAGAAAAATGGCTTTCTCTCTTTTTTTTTGGTGGTTTTTTTTTGTTTTGGTTTGATTTGTTTTTTTTTAAATTGTGGGTGGTACCAATTTGTCCCCACATAGACTTACTAGTTTTGGCTATTACCAAAGAAGCATCAAGGGTGTGAGTAAACCAGTCAAGCTGAGTTAGAGGCACCCAAACAAGTTGCCACTCTTCATTGTTGCACAGTGCAGCCCCTGAAAGAGAATAGCCTGTTCCATGAAAGGCTAATTAGCCCAGGAATTGCGCTGTGATTGCCCAGTCCTTGGGGTAGCTCACTCGGAGCCAAGAGAGGTACAACTGAACACACTGCACAGTATTACATGTGTTCCAAATGGCTTTGGATCTGCCTGGATGACAGACACTCTGAGATACTGCTGAAAATAACTGAGTCTGATGTAATCAAAAGACAAATATTTTCAAAGAGTTGCAAAGAAGATTTTGGAGCAATACTGTTTGCTTGTTTTTCTGAAATAGATTTTTAACATGGCACTGCTGTCCTTCACGTGTTACCTCATGCTCCTTTCCTGCACCATGTCCTGGAAGATTTTCTACTCCCTTAAGATGGCATGGCAGGTCCTCAAGTCTCACAGTCATTGCTTGTGGCTACCAAATGGGACTCACTCTGTCATGGACCAAGTCTCTGAGGCTCTTTTTGAAGTTTGCAATGCTTTGAGTTTATTTTGAAATGTTGTCCCAGAGGAAAATCTTTGAATTGCTGTCAGGACAGTGATGGTCCTATGTGATGCTACAAAGCCCTATGTTTTGCCTAGCAGGGATGAGACACTTGATATGTGTATGTTCTCTCTTTACCGTCTCTATCTCCTGCATCAATGTAGAGAGAATGCACAGTTAGTAGTAACAAAACATTTTTTTCCCTTCCTTCTTTTGCATTTTTTCCGGTAAATGTTAGGTGTAACACTTCTTTTTCAAGACAAAGTGGCCTTAAAAGCTAATGGGAATAAGAAACAAACTACTGAAGGAAATGCATAACATGCCCAAGGAAGAAAGCAAGCTGGCACTGCTACTGCTACTTATTCCTCACCCAGCAAAAATACAGGTTTTACAAAATGCTGTCAGCACTAAAACTCACTCACCTTTCTTATAGCCTGATCCAGTTTACTGCAGTTATGATGTAGGAATATGTTAACCAGAGAAAGAGAAGATACTAGCTACTGCATATGGTTATTTTTATTAGGACCTTGAAAACCTGAGTAGTGAAATTTTAGGATTATGTACTGACATTTTAGGCATATGCATAATGAATATTTAAAGAATCCTGTGAAATACCTGCTTAGAATTATAACTACTGCCTTTATTATGACCAGTGATATTCTTATTAGCATGGGTTTAGGTAGTGTAATGTTCAATATTTTTATGCAATAAAAGGCTGCTGCATTAGGTGTGAGTCTCAATTTACAGATGTAGAATGATAGATATCTAAAAAAATTATCTTGTTACAGTTATTACATCATCTGATATAGCAACCACACATTTCCCCTATGCTCCTAAATGCACCAAAGAGGCTGTTTTAAAAATTGTACATTAAAGACAGACAGATAGATAGATGCAGAGAGAAAGCATACACACTAAAAGGTGATTATTATCCATATAACATTGAAATGACATATTGGCAATATCCAGGGTAAATATCTGTAATGGATCTTGCGCAGCTCACATCCCCCTTTTTGTGTAAGGCCACAGCAAATGAGGTCTTGAATTAGAAAAGTGAATAGGAAGTGTTTAGTAAGTTATAGCTTGAAAATATTCGGCTTTCCATATTGTACCCTGGGAAGCTTCTGGCCTGGGTTCCAAAGACCTCCTGGACTGTAGGGCGGGATTAATATATTGTAAAATGCTTTCTGATGTTAGTTGTAGCATTCATTATTTGCTTGATGTGCAGCCTCAGTCACTGATTGTGTTTCTGCTGGGTGCAAGGGCTCAAATTCACATAAAAGTTGGTCTTTTATAGCCTCTATAGTCCACCAAAAAGATAGAATTCAAATAAGTCCTGAGACAAGAGACAGCAATTGTAACACAGTTTTACAACATAGGAGAAATAAAATGTTCTTGCAGTTAAATGCATCAGTTGAAACAGAATCATTTTTCATCCCTTGCATTGTCAAGAATACTCCTTTCTTTTTCTTTCTTCTCTTTAAGAGATCTAGTTGAGCTGGCACTTACTGTTTCAGACCCACAGAATACAAAGATACAAGATAGAATGATGATTTTTTTTTTCTTTCTGTGCCTTGTATTCAAGTTTAACATATAATAGTATTCACAGGTAGTCACAGTAGCTCTTGAGCACTAAAGATTTCTGGACTATTTTTACTAGTAAAGTTGATACTTCACCTACTGAATATAGATTTCTGCTAGTGTAGTTCCTTATTAGTAAAGCAGTAAACTTTCTCCAACTACAGATAGACAAAGCTGTGGTGAAGTTGCTACAATTACATTCGTTTACACCACAGTATCCACTTCACGGTCTCTCACACCTCAGTCTTAAGGATTTTAAAAGATGTTTAATATCACTTTTTATAATCTCATTCTCCAATCTTAAACAAAATGGCTGAGGAAGGACAATTCCCAGAACAAAATGATCCAGAAACATCTGCTTTATGAAAAGCAAAATGATGCTAGCCATACTTCATGGCTGGTAACTAACATAATTTCTGGTGTCACAGCAATAGGAGCAAAGAGATTTAAAGGCAGGCAAGAGAACTGACTTCATGTCCTGAACAGATATAGTACAGTTTGAAAGATTTACAAGTTCAAAATTAGGAAGCATTTGCCTGAATAGTTACCTGAGTCCAAAAACACAAATCCAGTCAAGCTTCAAAGAACTGTACTTAACCTGTCCTTTGCTTTGAAGGTTGCTGCTTCTGTCTAACACATGAAATAAAGAGTAGGTATCTGAGGGGAAAAAAAAGTTAATTTTTCCCAGCCACATAATTTACTCTAACAAAATCATTTTGCCTGTTACCATTGAGTCTTACCTGCAGCATATGCTTGTCCATTAAATGCACACCAGCACTTCTACAGAAAGGCACAGCCTTTACCCACCCTGCCCAAAAGCAGTGGGTCTGACTGCTCTGATATTTGAGGGCCTGGTAGACAGATAAGCAACAAAGAAAAGAGGCACACATATGACAAATACTCAGTTAAATGCTAATACGAGAGTACTACTGGCAAACCTCCTTTTAGGACCAGCAAAAATAACATTAAAATAAAATAAAATAAATGCAGGCATAACATCACTTATCACTTGCAATCAACTGGCACTTGTAATGTTCTCAGTGAAAAGCACACAGAGTTTAAATGAAATCTTTAACAGATACTCTTATTCTGTATCACCAGTTGAGTGGTAACAAGCAGTATTCGTTGCACTTTAAGTGTGCACACAGCAGTAGGACACTGAAGCATGAAATGGAAGCCATAGAGTGTGGGCTGTCTCGCTAAGCAGTGCTTCACATGCCCACTGGAAACAGATAATTTGAGAAAATGGTAGGAGCTTTAGTGGCTATTGAAGCAGAGTAGCTTTTAAGGCTACAGCCTCCATCCCAGCTGAAAAATCTGTTCATTCTGACTACACTGTAAAGCCAGAGTGAAGGTGATAATATAAAATTCATTACTTATTCTAATGCTTTATCAATATACCACTAAAATCAACATGTTTATGCTTCAAAAGCTTTGTTGGGCATTGCTTAGCATAAAGTAAAGGCAGAAAATAGAAAGGAACAAATTACAGGAAGAGAAGAATTTTCCTATTCCTATGTATTAAATTTCAGTGTTACCAGCCACTGAGAAGAAGTTTGGTAATGGAGTCTAACAAATACTGATATTCCTGACTGTACTGTGCCACCACCAACAAATTTAGAAACATTAAGGAAGGTCAGTTTCTAATATGTTCCAATATATGTAGTTATACGCCAACAAGACTGATTAGTTTTAACAGAAGCCTGACTTTTGTCTTACTTTTAGTTGATTGCCTCTGGTAAAGCCAGAAATGGAAGAAGAATGGGAAACATCACTCCAAACAAACATGAACTCGTCTTGACTTTGAGAAATTATTATAATTAGTGTGCATATACACACACATATGTTAGCATAAGCTTAAACATGACTTACTATGTTTTAAATATAACTGGTAATAGCAAAAAAGTAACATACTAGTCTTAGAAACCCATATTTGCCTTCTGCTTAACTGTGACAACATCAACATATAAAATGCACAAATTTAGAGCACCATCTGGAAATATCCCATAAAAAAATAACATTCTTGGATCTTAAGTCCTTAGCAAGCAATGAAAGTATTAATAAAAAAGCACAAAATGAATATTGTACATAAGAAAACAAAGCATATCCAGAAAGATCTATTAAAGGACAATACATCTGCTGTGACAAGGACTGAATAATTAATATAAATTGCTAGTTAGTCTAAAAGTTCTGTTTGTGGTATAAACCTGGTTCTAACATACAGCATTTCTGGTTCTTTAGGCAGTAGATGATAATTTACTACCTGAATTATCCCCAGTTTTTTGCCTCTTGCTGTTTTCCTAACAACTTCTGGATTTAAGTTATTTATCAGTTCCCACCCCTGCCAACATACCTGTTATATGATATTCTCTGTAGGCACACTACTACACAAAACAAGAAAAAAAAAAAGTAGGAGTTACTACAAAAGAATGAGGGAATAACTGCATTGCTTTAAAGCATTCTGATAAAGTTCTTTCATTTAGTAATATTTTTTCAGTTGTCCATATCCTGCTCCAGAGCTGAAATATATTCAGCATGGATGAGAAGTCTGCAAAATAAAAGAACCTACTGCTCCTACATATTTTCTTGAAATATGTCATAGAATAACACTTTTATGCTTACCATTTACATCAATATGCAAAAGGTAGTCTTCCTCCTTGAAAATCATTGCTAAAATCAACAAGGTCAGTCAGATTAGGTGTTATAAAAATGACGGAGGTCCATATTGATGAGACTAGGTCTCATCATTCAGGATGTCAAACAGGGACTGATTAGAACAGTGTACTCAAACAACAGGGACTTCCAACGCCTGAGTAAAACAGAAACACTAATCCTTTCTGATAATCTCCTTAAACCTTTAAAAACTAGGAGATTTATGTATGTTGACATGAAAACATCTGGTTTATGTGTTGCTTTTAGGAAAAGTTTTACAGTAGCTGAAAGCGAGAAAAATATGGAAATGGAACTTATAACAAAACACTGTTTTGAAAAATATAAGAAAAAGACTATTCTTTAACTTAAAAACTCTTCCGAGGAGAACAAAAAATTTAGAGGCACAAAAACTAATGTGTGTGTGAGTGGTCTTTTTAAATGAAGGTTATGAGCTGTCAATGAAAAACCCCTTGGGCTTATTAAAAAGTTCTTTTTTAAAACATACAGTCACTAGACATCTTTAGAATAAGTGTGTTTCATACGTTATAAACAGGTCTGAATCCTAAAAGAATTGACATTTATTCTACTGTAAAAGAGCTTTCATCCAGGTGGTACTTCTGTTGCTGGCCACGCATTATAATTGTTTTTCCTACCAGCGATGATGAGTACTATAAAGGGTAGATAGAATAACTTCTGAAATCAATAAGGACAGATTTTTACTTTAGTCTGAGATTGGAATTGGATTGTCAAGGGCATGCAATGACATTTGACTCCATGAGAAATATTAAACACATTTGATGCATCCTGGACTTGTTTCAAGGAAACTTGTTTCTGGACTTTTTTGAGGAGGATTTAGTTAGATTCTAAACAACTGCTAAATCCAGCCGTGTTTTTAGTTTATATTTTATAATCATGCTATTTATCATGCTACGAACACTGAGGTGACTGAGTTTCCTTTTATGTATTTGTATGATTGTGTGGTTTTTATTTGATTTTTTTTTCCTTTTGAATAGTTGTTTTTATTTTGATTACATTCTTTTATATTTGATGCTTGCTATTTTCCATTTGGTGGGTGCTTTTAAAAATGGGTTTTTTGAAAACAGAGTCATCTAAGGTATGGGACTAGTAAGGCTGCCTTGTGAGATTGCTGAGGTTATCTCGTGACTTAGATGATGATCATAAACCATTAACATCACAAAATGAAGTAGCTGAAATATGAAGATGTTTAACTATCCCAAGCAATAGGAATTCTTTAAAATACATGGTGTATCTTTATGGATTCATATGAATGAATTCAGCACTAGAAATTAATATCAACTAAGAACAGACAAAAGGGCTACATTCATCAACTAATCCAGCCTCCAAGATTAATCTAGCTACCTCTCATTTCCTCTGACTTTAATTAAATCCCTCTGCCTAGTTTCATGACTTGGTACGTCTTTTAAAATGAATTCCACACTCCTGCTTGCAAGATTGTGTTTAACTTCTAAACCTGGCTAGTGTGGCTGCGAGTCTAGTACCTAGTATATCTCCTCATTTGCTTACATACTTAAATAGGCTGTTAAAAATGTTGTTCATGGCTAAGAATTGAGTTTAAACATATTTCTAAATCTGGTAATAGAGGATTGCAGTCATACC
Source organism: Syrrhaptes paradoxus (assembly GCA_013400615.1). Lineage (NCBI taxonomy): Eukaryota > Metazoa > Chordata > Aves > Pterocliformes > Pteroclidae > Syrrhaptes > Syrrhaptes paradoxus. Next base: position 54,235 of record VZTO01006660.1, read on the forward strand.
AGTTACTTTGAAAAGACCATGTCCTTTAAGCAGTTTAATTATCCTATAAGGATTCAAGTGATTTAAAATGTTCCCACCCTAAACAACCCTGTAAATCATTCCACAATGCTGTATCACATTTAAGTACTCTCCTGTTTCTCTTCAAACATGTAAACCATTTCCATCCATTATTCTTCTGCTTTAGGGGACATAAAGAAACTGGTTGAATTTCAAACTGGAGCCAACATAAATCTTTCCTGTGCTTATACTGGTGGGGAAGACTTCCCAATGCAGTGTCATCTTGTGGCCATACTAAATGTCAAGTCCGCCTATACACTTTGCTTTATTCCTCCTCTCCAGAGTTTCCTATAAGCTGGGCTGCCTGTGGCACTGTCTTCCTGACATGCAGTAGAGCCACATGTGAAAAACATCAAGTTCAGACAGGTATGGCTGAATCTCTCTCCATATCTCTAACTATGGCACCTGCATAAATAATAAGAACAATCAGCAGTTTTGTGGGCAGTAGCAGCACCATGTGATAGGCGATAACGCACCCCCACGGCCAGGTACAAGCAATGCTGGACTGTCTTTGCCGTATGAGCCTGTGGACTATCCATAGGCATCTGAGGGTGAGCACTCTGCAGTACCGTAATCCACTTTCTAACAGTTCCTTGTAAGCGTTAAACAGAAGGCAGAAGTGTGTAATATGTTGTTAAGAAATTGCCCTGCTTGCAGAACAGAATGACCTCTCATTGTTGACTGCCTTATTACAGCTCACCACTGTCCTCAGCTTCTCTCGATCTGTCAGGAGGAGGCACATACTGTGAGCTTTCCAAGTCTATTGATTCTGACATGCCTGCCATTTCCTTAGCAAAATAACTTGCCTGTTTTCTACATAGCACACTGGCAAGAGAACATTTACCATCTGGCTTTTAAACAAGGGTCAAGAAGCAATGCCAAGACATATTGTTCTGCTCGAAGACGTCAGCGATCCCTTTACCTTCAGATGGGATTTGGTAAGTTGCCTTGACTAGCAGAACAGCATCTCTGCTGTCTCATTCTCTGCCTTTGAAACAGATAAACTGAGTGCCCTAAGTCCTACATTGCACCCTGCACCCTCTTAAATCAGTCCACGTAAATAAATAGCCTGCCATCTGCACCTTCCACAGCAAAAAAACCCACACCAACACAGACCCTTCCAGCCTGGCATATTTCCAGCCAGCTAAAACACTGATGTCTCCAGTGAGAGGAGAGATGGTACAGACTGCAGCTGGCAAGGCTGAAAGACTGACCACTAGTGAATGAGCCGGGTTAATTTGGTTCTGTAAGATTCAAGAAAAAACACTGCTCTCTGACTCCAAATAGGGCAGCATCCTTGATGGTGTTTAAATGAGTTCTTCTATCATTTTCTGGTGGGGACTGGCCAAGAGCAAATGTCCCCTGAGGGCAGGGTCTAACAGGTACCAGCCCTGGGGTTTATCAGGAGCTGCAGCACAGCCCCACACCCTGCTCTGAGTGTGCTGCCACTGACGTCAATGTCTAGGTGAAGATGCAGCACACTGGACACTTTCCAAATGTTCCTGTATTGCCTCCCCTGTGGCACTGTCCTGTGGAAAGTTGAGATCTCCGCAGTGAGTGGTGCTTATCACAAGCACCTGCTTTTTTTACAAAGTACCTGGCATAGCCATGCCCGTACATGTCTGCACACTACATTAATCACTCAGAAGTGGCGTATTTTTGATGGAATCAGAAACTGCTCAACAAAATGGAGGGGCTGATTTTCAAAATCCCTTTTCATGGAGACAAAAATCAGCCAACAATCTGACCACGTCTGCTCCAGCTGCTGCTGATCTGATGATCACTGTTGAATTTGCACCTGTGTAGGCAGATATTTTGCATCAGTGTCATGATGATGTCAGAAAATAACAGATCAGTAAAAGAAGAGGTCTTGAAATAATTTATAAGGGTTGAGATACAGCTTAACATGATTGCAACTAAAAGGCCAGAGAATGTGATAATATTGCTTGTAAAGGTGCGTGTGGATTTGTATGGTTATGATAATTAAAATTATGATAATTTATGATAATAAAATATTAGAATTTATTAATTACTTCTAAGATTGATACATCAGGCAAATAATAGTGAGTGCCTTCTGAAAGACAATCCCTGATGAATAGCATTGCAAGGTGTGAAATGAGGATGCTCTCTAATATTATTTCTTTAAAATTGTAGGAGTTATCCCTCCAGTATGAAGAACAGAGGATATGATACACTTCATTCAGAAAAATTAATCACATGCTGAAATAAATCAGCAAAATCATGTAGTCACAACAAGCTGTATGATAAAGAGCTCCATAGGGAAGACATCTTAAACTATCAGAAATTTTACTTGCCCACTGTAATAAAGGAAACAAGTCTTGAAGAATTGTATGAATGGAAGAATAGAGTTAAAATTATTTAAGCAGTAACTTATTTAATTTTCTATGTTTTGATAAAATTTTAAAATTCTGAAGCAAGATTTCTTTTTTGAGTATACAGTTAGCTAGAGGACAGTAGAGGTACTCAGACATATCAGGAAACAGCACATTTACCTGTGTATCTTTTTAAAACTGAAGACAGTGGTTCAGCAAATCCAAGTCAGAAATACCAGAGCCAGAAATACCCAAAGCTACAAATAAGACAAACATTTGGTCTTGTGGAATTTGGTACTATTTAGCTTTGTCAGGAAGGGTAAGTACACACACACTTCTGTTTTCCAAGTTGTCACTGACTTATCAAAGGAGGGAAGATGAAAGGCTTAGGACTTAACTGGTGCCTTCAAAAAGAAAAAGAAACTCTAAATCACAGTTTGGATCCTGAACGGTGTGCTAGTTCTGAAGCTAGAAAATGCCCTCTGGAAACTAAGTGAAAGAGAGCATACTCTTGAATTGAAATTCCTTCTGTTTTGTTAGGGAGCTTAAGGAACCAAATGAAACTGGTCTGATTACATCTTCTAAGCTACAAAATGGTTAGAAGAGAAATCAGTTTATTTCAGGTGAATGTCTGGGACATGCTTCTTTTACTGGGAGTCCACTCTGAAAAAAAAAAATGATGTAAAGGAAATTCAGAGACAGTAGCCAGAGCAAGAATTTGACTCCTATTTGTTTTTTACATCATCCTTTGTGACCACCTGGCTATTGCAGCATATCCTGTATGCACTTATTCCAAAAGGTGAATAAACTCAACACTGACCTGGCAACTGCAACACAAACAAGAATTTCTTAAAGAGGAAGAAACGTTCAAACCTCATGCTGAGTATATATCAGCCATATCTATTTCCTGAGAAAAGGAACCAACTCTGATGGCAGAGAACTTAGTTAAAACAAGAAGAAAAAAAATTATAAAAAGAAGAAACACAGATTTTCCATCTGTTTTCCCAGCTGCTTCTGTAAAGTCATATCTCTCCTTGTTGAAAATTACAAAACAGTTGTAGTGCAGCTTTTTCAGAATTAGGCACAAGTATTCTCGACTGACAAGCCCTTTCAAAACGGCACAAGTCGAGTGTTTTCTTGCACTTGTTACATTATTTGCATGTGAGAGACTTTCAGAAATTTCACAGATGAGACATGGAATAAGACTGAAGAAATTGTAGGAATATGCTATAAACAAAATAATATCTTTAAATTAAAGGAAAAAAAAATAAAGGAAGCACAGGCCAAAGAGCTGTTTCTCTAAACATGTTTTTATTTCCTTGAATTTAAATTCTATGAAAGAATTTTAACTGCCTGCTGTCCTGAATTAGGGAAGGATAAGGAAATGTGTTAGTTTTGACTGGTCAAAAATGGGCTTTTTTGAGTAGAATTTTTTGAAAAATATTGGGTAACCATTTTTTGTTGGAACATCCCACAGCAATGTTGGATTACTTGGTAAAATAAACAAAAATGAAAATCATAGAATCATTAAGGTGGGAAATGACCTCAAGGATCATCAAGTCCAGCCGTCAACCCAGCACCACCTAACTCACTAAACCATGTCCCTAAGCACCACGTCTACGCATTTCTTGAACACCTCCAGTGATGGTGACTCCACCACTTCCCTGGGCAGCCTGTTCCAATGCCTGATCACACTTTCAGTAAGGAAATTTTTTCTAATATCTAGCCTAAACCTCCCCTGGCGTAACTTGAGGCTGTTTGCTGTTGTCCTATCACTTGTTACTTTAGAGAAGAGGCCAGTACCCACCTCACTACAACCTCCTTTCAGGTAGTTGTAAAGAGTGATAAG
>VZTO01006660.1:58924-71740 GCA_013400615.1 Syrrhaptes paradoxus
TTGCCTGAGCCTTCTTCCAGAGATGGTAGACTCTCCTTTTTCCCCTGAGTCCCAGGAAAAGCTCTCTGTTTAGCCAGGCTGGTCATTTTCTCTGCCACTTTGTCTTTCTGCAGATGGGGACAGCCTGCTCCTGTGCTTTTAAGACCTCCCTCTTGAGGAATGTCCAGCCTTCCTGGGCCCCCTTGCCCTTCAGGACAGTCTCCCAAAAAGGACATATGTAGGAAAAAACTTGCTGAAAGCCAAATAGTTCCACTCTGCAAATGCCATTGCAGGCCCTTGACTACAAGATGATAGGTTCACCCTTCCCCTCTGCAGCCCAAGCTACTTGGTCAGCACGTCCCAGCTAGAAAACTGACCCCATGTTGGAGAATGGGTGTATAAAGAAACCCAAATCCATCTCAAATGTGCTGCTTACCATTATTGTTTTTCTTAAAAAAAGATATTTCATATTCTGGCTTTACTTGGCAATTGTAGGAAAGCTGGTTCTTTCCTCCCTACTGCTTCAGACAGAGACAAGGCAAAGGAGGGTAATGCCTCGTGAGGGTGCTTCCCACAAGCTCCTCCTGTGTGTAGAGATCTGCAGCATAAAGGTCCCTCCAAATCCTCATGGCACCACTTCTGGCCCCTTTCTGATCTCTACCTATGAGTCTCTTCCAGTATGCAGTATCTTTCTCAACGCATTACCAACCAGTGCTCCTCTGCTTCAACTGCCATGTGGGTGCAACAAGCAACTGTCCATTCAGTCACCAGTCCAATCCCATCACTGCACTCAACCTTCATGTCCCAAGCACCATTCAAGACCCAGAGGAGGATGTGGACATCTTTTTTGCTTACTAGTGTTAGAAGGTGTGCTCGTACTGTCTCCTTCTATCACAAGTAGAGCTTGTTTTGTATAAGAGACTGAGCACAACCCACACTTTTCCCCAATCCAGTCACATCTCTGCTTCCACCACATCCCTTCCTTTCCAGACTCTATTACTGCTAAGCTGCCTTTTGAAATGCAGCGTGACATTTTCATTCTTCACTTTTTGAGGCAAGGTTCTTTGTACTGACTGGCAAATCCTGGGATTAGTTAATCTGTAAATTTCACAATACATTCCTTATTTCTAAAAGCTTATTCTTATCTAAGTGAAAGCTGCTTTGGGTATTTTTGTTTTCTCTTTTCTTGTCCCTCAGGCCCTTGGGAGCTGAGTGCTAGCACCACATCTCTGGAGAGGCAGTTAGCGGGGGTAAAGTTCAATTAATCTGAAGCTGGGCAAAAAAGTGTCAATAGACCTCCACACATCCACAAAACCAGACAGAGCAATATGCAGATAAACTCTCCACAGAATATTCTGAGTATTTGTACTTCTGAAATTCTTTGCTGCACCAGTAGTCTCAAGGCTGATGACTTTTCACAAAGGACTGGAATTAATGAAGTACTCCTTAACACTCCCTCTTAACTTCATCAGAAATGTAAAGTAGTTCCTCCTAACTCCACTTAGCCAACCCCTTGAATTTCAAATTTAATTTGGGATTGTTTTGGTTAAAGAAGCAAGGGCTGTCAGAGAAAATCAACAGTAAATCAGTTCTGAAGATGGAACTTTGCTGAAACAGTCGATATTCTCACATTTCTCATTTCAGTAACCTCCACATGTTATTTTATTTCCCTGAATATTTCTTGCTGAAGTAATAAAATATTACTGTAATATTACAGTTTGTCAGTAAAATATATTCCTAGTAATGAGTAGGAGAAGTGGAAAAAGACAGTCAAGGAACTGAGAAACAGAGGCAGAGATACAGAAAGAGAAGACAGACAAAAATGTAGACCAGAGCATACAAATAAAATAGATATATTTGCTTTTATGCTTTGTGGAAGTGGGTGAGACTAATGCTGACTAGTAAAATTCCATTTAGCTACATTGACATCAAAGGTTTTAAACACATTGTAACAGCTCTTGATGCGCTAGAACACACATGTAAAAGGAAATTGCATTTTTCTCTTTATAAATGTGATTGTAAATGCTACTGTCTCTCCTGCAGATTATAAGAAGTCTTTAAATTTTGGATTAGCAGTTTCACAAAGCAAGTGAAAAACAAATTATTTGATTAATAATCTCTCATTCTGTGTATTGCAAAATTTAAGAAAAAGTCCTGCAGAATTTAACAGAAATTAAACTTGTAAGAATCTCTAGGAAAGTTTCATATAAGATTCTCCAAAGGGAGAAACATGTCCTTCCTATAGGTCTTTTGACTCATTATGTTAGACTCTGAGAGCAGGACTGTAATTTTCTATTAACTTTTATAGGATGTTAAAAAAAACCCAAACCAAACTAGGGAAAATTAATTTCTCATTAAGTTCCATGATTATTTCTTGAGGCATATTGTAGTATTATTATAAATAATGATAATGTATCATTTGTATAGCACATTTCACCTTCAAAGCATTTTACAAACTTTAAGAGTTATTTAATCTTTTCTGATACAGTAGAAACATCAGTGCTTTCCAGAGGAAGAATATGAGCTCTATCATCACCTCAGAACTGCATTTAGAACCATGTCTGGCTTTTCTGAATGTCATCATTCCAGTCCACTGAGGCTAAAAATATGGCAGTGAATCTAAACTTTGTCCAAAATTCAGAACTTTCAGACATGGACCATTAAAGAGATACACCAAACTAAATATAAGTTTCTGAGCCTGGACATAGTTTCCCAGCAGCTGTCAGCACTAAGAGATGAATAGATGGAGGAAAAAGTTATATGGCTTGCTCAAAGCTACCGATATCAGCATTGGAAGCTCTGAGTTGTTAGAATGAAGCAGTGGAAATGTGAAAAAGTGATGACTAAAATTGTCTGTGTCCCATAGAGTTCCCATCTAAATCAAAGGCAGAACTGACTTCAAAGGAAGCTGGAGCAGCCACAAATATTGTATGTAAAAAATGAGAAACATTTTGCTTATGAAGATGGCTAATATTTTATAACTGTGCCTATTGTGCCTGAAGCTTATTTCTCTCTGTAAAATGTATTTCCCAATATTTATATCCATTTATATTCACAAGGATTAAGAACACTGGAGCTGTCTCAGACAGTAAAATTTCCCATGCAGAGGCTGTAATCCTGAACATTAATGGAGTGGAATTGCAGACTATGACCCTCAAAATCTGCAGACAGCAGATCTCCCAACTGACCTTCAACACAGCCAAAGTGGACTAAACCAGCTCCAACTGGAAATAACTTCTAAGTAAACAATACAAAAATTTGATGGTCCAAATCAGTGTTTGGCTTACTGCCACCAACTTCCATGCAGTTACCCCAGGGATAAATTGTTCCATTTTGTCTAAATTAATTTGCTCATTTGTCTTGAGGTTACATATTTTTATGCATGCTTTTGTGAAACTCCATATGTAACCTTCCTAATCAAAAAGAACCTCAAAAGTATAGCATACTGAGCAAAGTCCAAGTTCAAAATTCTTTCTAGTTTTAAAATAATCTCAAGTCATAAGCAAAGCATCTAAATAACAAAAGTTGGGTTGCGTTTTTATGTTTAATTCTAGATAGATCAATGTCTATTTTCCTAATAGTTTATTGCTCAGTTATACCAACTCCTAAAAGGTAATTACATGAAAAATTGTCAGGCTACATAACAGACATGATTTGAAACCAACTGTGACATGAACACAAAGGAAGTAAGGTGGCATTAATCTTAATGAAATGTGATTAGAAACTATGAGATAAAAATACCAGACTCTAATTTTTAACATTATTATATAATGTAATGGATTTTATATTTGTGTGTATATATTTGTAAATTCTGCCATGGCTTGGTTGATCTGAGCCTCGGGAGAGGACTTTCTGTTTGAAATCAGTATGAGTTTTGTTTTAGACTTCTTTGGGAAACATATCCTTCCTCTATTATTCATAACCATTGACACACTAAAGCCCAGAAAAAGTGAGAGGGATCTGACATGATGTGAAAGTATTATCTTCATACTCCAGAAGGTGATACAAGGCTTTGAAAGGAAAATATATATCTTTGTTGCTTCAAAACCTATTTGAAGACTTTTTAGTGTTCAGCTATAAATCTGACCAAAATTTCCCTATGTCAATTGCAGAACAAGTTGACATCACTAAATTTGTTGAACTGTCATAGAGGTCAACTGGGCCCATACTTTCAGGCTAATGTTGTAAGGAAAGGAAACGTTTGTGATTACATTGTGTGTATTTGTCAGTTGGTGAGTGCTTAAGAGCCCATTACTTAAATGTTAGAAAATCCAGACAAGCACTATAATGCATGGGAAGGCAAGCTCCCGTGTTTCTCCTGCTTTTGAAACTATCTGGTTCAGTTGGACAAGCCTTTGCCACTGCCGAGTGACAGGACAGAGTTGTCAGGAATGAGCCATTAGTCAATGATAACCTTTCAAAGCTCAAAACCTACTGATGACAGAAGAAAAATTGGGTTAATCAGTTACTGTTTTCAACTTGATAAATGCCAAGATCCTACCGGTAACCATAGCACAAAGGAAAAGCAGAAGAAGAGATAATTTCTCATTCCAGGATGTTTTCTAAGTGTAATTTTCTCTGATAAGAGACCTTCATCATCAAAAGTACTCCAGATAAATGCCAGGGGGTGTCACTCACAAAGACCTCTTCACCTTTCCAGAAGAGGCTTAGTGAAAGCAGTTCCTGCAGTGCACTAATCCAGATCATCCCTAGGCCACATTACATTGAGGAGCAGAGCTTTGTGAAAGCCCTTTTCACAGAAAAGGAGAGAGGTTGGCAATGTTTGCCTTCCTTCTAGGGGGTAATTAAAAGACCAGAATGTCTTTGTTCTGCATTGACATCGGTTAATCAGTTTTTCTCTAATTACCACCATGTGCATATATCATGCAGAGCAATCCTGTATTTTCAGGATGTGAACCTCCCATGATTGCTCACCAGAGCTGATCAACAACACAAGCTGGAAATACGTAACAGAGATGTGTGTGAGAATTTTCCCCTAATGGTCTTATCCAGGCTTTCTTCCTTGGGTAAACTTTCCTCTGCAGGCAATGGGAGCTGTGTTTCAGTAAAGACATCAGGATGAGGTCTCTGGTTTTGCTGAGCTAAAAAGTCTTTCTTTGCCACCTTACCTCCATTTTAATGTTGCAAAATAAGAAACTGAGGTACGCAGGACTGCAGGAGAGCTATCACCATGGCAAGGCATGGACATGAAGAATTATGGAACCAAATAGCAAGATGCTATGTATTTTCTTTTCTCTAAATGTTCTGGAGCCATGTCTGGTGACAAGACGAAGAAAGCATTTAATTCAGAGACCATTTTCTAGGAAGACATAAGGGCCAATTAAGGAGTCCATGTTTGCAAAGGACATTAATATCAGAGACCTTTATTGAATTATGAACTAATTCAGTTTCACACTCAGGTTATTTGAGTAAGTCTAGATTTGTGTTTTCATCAGCTGCTGTTTATTAACAGTTTGAAGCAGAAAATGATGGCAAATCATTTTCTAATTTTTAATTTAACTATAAGATTTTTCTGATAACCATATTGGCTTGGAAATAAACAACAATAAATGCAGATTGGCATCCACAAAACGGATAGACAGTTCTCTAACCACTGTAATTAATATTGCTAGGCTGAGTCCTTTAAGGTCCCTGTGTTTCTCAGAGTTCTGTGCTAGCTAAAATCTGTTCAGTCAGGCTAATTTTGGCTTTCATCCACATATATTAATTTTGCCCAGAAGTATTCCAGAAACTTAATTAAGCTGGCAGGTTGCATTCTCTTCTGGTCTGTCTTGAACACAGTCACATTTAAAAAGCATGAATTAGAGAAGTAATTCATTTCGGCTGCCTATCTAAAACCCTTACAAAAAAAAAAGAAAAAAAAGAAAAATATGATCTTCCCTTAAAACCTAATGATTTAATTTTCCATGAAAAAGCAGGGTTGTTTATACTGAAGTATGTTTTTAAGGCACTCATTTTTCTGAAAGTGAAGATGCAGACTTTGCAGTAAATAGCTGGTTAATGCCTCACAGAGTGCACACACTCTGCTGCTGGTTCCCTCCTTCAGAAATACGGTTCATTCCCTGACATTCTGTGATATACTCAGACCTTGACTGTTTAGTTACTGGCTCAGCCCTCCTAACTGTTTAAATCAGCCATGAAAACCTTTTTATTTACAGCTAAGCACAGTGAGAGATGGACCTGAACCAAGACTTCAAGTTCAGAAGATTTTCACACTGAAGACTCAGAGCTGAGCCTTACTCCCATGCAGGAAAAGAAGGAATTTTTTAAACATTGGAACATATTTTTAATTCCATCTACAAAACTGTGCCTGTGCTCTAATTCAGTGATAATTCAGTGGCTAAGGAATTGCAAGTGTATAGTTTTAGAAGGTTTTGCTCTGGGTCTCCTGAATAGAGTTATCTTTTGCCCTAAAAGATGAGAAGTATAGAGTTGGTTAATTTTTATACCCATTTATGACAGTCACAGAACCAGTGCAGAGTGGTACACGTGATCTGCTCCATCTTCATCTGTGGTCTGTGGCAGAATGGGGTCCTCTAAGGAACTGTAACGAAGTTACTGCAAGAAAAAACTGCTGTCCTTGGGAAGACCTGCTAGCCAACAGAAGAAAACTCTGACATAATCCAAGATAGAAATAATTTACTTATTTTCACAGATTATTGAACAAAAGAATTGAAAATTTTTGAATTCGTGAAGTCTCACTGTAGATTTTTCCAAAAAAAGAGTGAAAAAAGGGCCAGAAGCTTGCTTCAGTAAGAGTTAATTGATCAGGCGCTGCAAATATTTGGTTTATATTTGAATCCTTATATGTGCTGTATTTTCTGTAGGAGGATTTGCATGCATTACTGTGGAGAAAGGAAACTCCTGTTGAGAAACTGAGCACAAGTACTATTTCACCTACAAGTCTACTGGTAACAGATGTATAATATATGTATTGAAAAAGATTTAAAATAAGCTAATTCAGTGAGTAGTTGATGGCAATTATGTGACTTCTCCACGCTGAACACAAGCTGTCAAACAGAGAATAGATCAAACCAAGGAAGCTCTTTGTTTTTCTTACCCATGAAGTCTCAAGCCACCTATGTTCAAATGACATATTCTCTATTCTGCCTACAGAAGACTTAACTGAAAGAAAGTTATTCCCTACCCAAAGATCAAATTAAGTCTATTCAGGAAACAAAGTTAGAAACCGAATTTCAAATAATTTAATTACACTATATAATTACTTTACAGGATCCGTAAAGTATTCATTAAACAATAGTAATTCCTACCTTATTCCCAGCATGACACACATTATGCCTTTGAAACATAAAAGACCTTAAAATCTTTCTTTTACTGAGCTAATGAAAATGTTAAATTACACTAGCAAGAGCCAACTGAGCAATTGAAACAACCATTTCAAACAGATGATTTGGGATGATACAGTATGTTTCAAGGTGGCAAAACATTATTAAATAAATTGCCAGGGCATGAATGCAACACCCGGTGGTTAAACTCAGTGGGCCATAAATGATTCTAACTATGATTTCGGCATTATTAATGTGTTCATCTATCTCTCCAAAACAATCAGTGAAAATGTGGATGAATTTTTGTAGACGACTGTTCTGCAACAGAAGGAAGTCTCATGTTGTCATTTAGTTACCTCATGCATTTACAGAATTACAGTTCCTGTCATTTAGATAGCTACTGTTTAAAAACAAAACAAAAGAGAAAATAAACCTGCATCATCTTTAGCTGCTATTTTGTTGTTCCAGTTCACTGGGCATTTAATTAAGACTTGGAAACCCAGGTTGAATTTTGTAGTCCCAGTAGTTTCAATGGAAAGGCTGCTCGGAAGTATACTGCAGTAACTGTTCCTTTAGTCCATTAAAATTAACACCAGCCTCAATCCCTCCACAATGCGACAATCAAGCTTGCATATTCTTCTCAGAAGGAATTACAGGGTGGTTTTTCTTACTGAAAGTAACAACATGTCAGCACTGAAAAATGCACATGGGAAGTGGCTGCCACTGAGCATATCTGGAACTGGAGCCTCTCAGGGATGAGGTGCAACTCACCTTGCACCGCTTTGGGGCAGAGCACCATGAGAACCAGCCGGGCTGCCCACAGGACCTGAGCTTGCATCTCACTGGGGACTGCACCGATGGCTACATGCATATCAGAGCTGTACAGATATGTCATGGAAAGGCTGACTCTGGCTGAGGAGCTGGGCTGCTGGGCTCCCATCTCTGTTACACATTTCTTTTACGAACACAGACTGCTCACTCTCACTGTTCTTCACTTTTCCATATCAGAGAAACTGTTACTTCTGTTTGTCCATCTTGTCTATACAGAATTCTGATATCCTGGGTCACCTCCTGTTTACCTTCAAAATCAGGCCCTCAGGTTGGGGTCCTAAAGCATTTCATATCTGTGCAGCAATAACTACAAATTCAAGTGACAATGTCACTCCCACCTGGGGTCCTGACACCCACCTCTCTTGTGATCACTGTTATATTGATACTGAAAATTGTGCTGATGGGTAAAATGGGCAATCCCAGCTGGCATCAGAGTTCCCTTCTCTCCTGCTGTGCATGCAGGAGAGGTTCCCATTTTTAGCTAGTTTAATTTAATTGTAAATGTAGCTGCACCATGTCTAAGCAGTGCCTGGCACAGAGAGTCCTCAGTCAGATTAGGACCCTCTGGGCATTGCCACAGCACAAATTATAAAAGCTATTATCAGTGTGACAGACCAAGGTTTTCAGTAAAAGCCACTGATGGCCACAGAAATTGCACATAATCCCAGAGAGCCCCCCAGTCAAATAGGTACCTTGTACAAGAGCACACTAGTGCATCTCCTCTGTTGCCAGTGGAACGAGAGGAACAGATTTCAAGCATTTAAGCACATTTACAAGGACAAAACTCCTCATATGGTCTGAGAAAATGCCAAAAGTGTTTTTTCAGTTAGTACCCAGAGTGTGACCATTTCAGAGACCCCACAGCATTTTTCCAAGCATTTTAGGCATCCTCTCAGGCATGACACTGTGACTAGTAGAGGATAGAGGGGAAAGAACTCTTCTGCGAGCCAGATGAGGGATGAGATTTCTTTGAGACCAGAGGAGAACACTTTCCTTCCCATAGACTATGTGTGTGCTAGAGGCTCTCAAAAGCACTTCATGGAGCACAGGAGGCTCTCAGGTTTCTAGACACCCTTCTTGCACATTCAACCTGAAAATGCATACATTTTGCCCATGAACAACATCCAAATTAGAAACAAATGCAGAAAAGGAAAAAACTTATAAATCTGCAAACAAAAAATCAAAACACCCAGCAAAGCACTATCATGAATAAAAAGTGCCATAACACAAAAACATGCCCTATTGCAAAATAAATGCACTAGAAATACAAAAATACCCCATAAAACCACAAAAACACCCCACAAATAATCAAAAAAATAACACCAAAAATCACCAAAAGCACCGATAAGGCGTGCCTAGAATGCAAGAACTATGGAATAAAAATGCACCAAAAAAGCCTGACAAGAACACAGAGAAAGCATTCCAAAAACAAATGAGTAAATTAAATTAAGCTTCTCCAGGTTCATCGTGGGTCTGCTCAGCTCCATGGCTACCCACAAGAAGAAGGCTCCTATGCCACAGAGAATTTTTTCTAATGTAGCAAAACAACCTTTATTGATATTTTGACATAGACTGGACAGCAGCAATGACTGACTCAGGGACACACATATAAATTCTGCAGAGTTTAAACCCATCAACAAACAACAACAAAAATAATTGAACAAACATTCAAATTTAACTAAGCTGAACATAAACTCACCATGGAGTAAACTGAAACTGCTACTGATTATTGAAGACGTTGAGCCAGCTGGAGTAGAGTTTCTGGAGACAACCTGTCACAACATGTGTTGTCTGCACCTTTTTTGCAAGTTGAAAACAACATGGCTTGTTTTCCAAGGAAAGACGGCTGGTGATAAACAAAAATAAGTGCTTACAAAATCTTATTTGCCACAAAACATTTCATTTTTTTTTTAATTGGAGATTCTCTTTGGCTTCTGTATTTTAGTTACAGGCTGGACTTGAAATATTCCCTGCATCCATATCGGTAAGCAGGGAATATGTGTTGCTGCAATACAAATGATAATAGCAGTAACTGGAAAGATGACAGTTACACGCCTTATTCTTAAATATTCTTTTTTTTGCCGCAGGGCAGGAATATACAAACATTTAGCAAACCCCAGAAGAAAAATTTCTAGTACACAAGAAATCAGTATAATAAGTTTATCACGTTATCTACCACAGTAAATTAGACAAACTGTGAGCATTTAAATCAAGACTGTTGGTTCTGCATTTTTGTTTCTTCACCTAATTTATTCTGGTTACTCCATATCTGTGCCAATCCCTTCCTAATTATGCAGATTCACAATTTGATTAAAATCACAAAACACATAAAGTATCTATTACTAATGATGTGAAAGATTGCTTTCTGTCTATATTAGTTTTTTCCTGTGTGTTAGCTCTACAGCATGTCTGGAATGACGCACTTGTCCGAGTGGTCATGTAGTTACTTGGTCTGCAGACAGGTTGGTATTGCAGCACGACAGTGATCTACAGGTGTGCTGTGTTCTGTGTTGAAGGATCAGTTTGGAAAACGTACTTATAGTTTACAGGCTGCTTAACTCTAAAATATTTCGAATTAAACAATTCACTATGAATTCAACTATAAGCAGAGCACCACCTTCTCTTTACATAAAGCTTTCATAGTGACTTTATGAAATGGTCAACCACAAGCAGCAAATAAATGAATGTGGCATTGATTTCTTACATGTGAGACTAGGAGGTCCCCAGCAATGTTTTATGGGTATGAAGCTGAAGGATATTTTACTCTCTGGTTTGCATTGGTACTAGCAGTGAACTTCTTACAAAATAAATGGGCACTTGCTATCCATCACAGAATTAATTTACTGAGGCCAACACTGCCCGAGACAGAGCACTCTGTGGTCCACCTTCCTAGAGCACATCACATGCAAGGTAAGGAGAAGCAGCTTAATCTTTATAGAAAAAGATGAGTCTAAAGTGCAGTTGCTGTAATTCCTGCAGACTGATAGCAAGCTCATGGTTAAGACAACTGATTCACTGCAATTTTTTAAACCAGGGTAACTTAGTTGTATATCTAAGTCTAAAAAGAAATTTTGCCATGTGCTGCCCTGTGTCAGCTACAGTAAAAGACACATGTGAAGTGTTTCAAAACTGCCAGAAGGACAAGCAAACTTTCTAGGGATTGACCCCGAAATTTAGTGGTTGTTGCATCCACTGGCCCGTCTACCATGACAGTAATAACTGGAATACCTTATCTGTACAAATTGCTAAAATGTACTTTTACGTGATGTATCAGAAACCTCAGATTTCCATGGCACTGGCTTGGCCTAAAATTCCTGCAGTCTTCTTCACTTCACTCACCACTCTCTGAAACGACTTCCCAGTAAGGGAAGGAAAAGGATTCCTCCAGGCCTCCATTTCTTTTGTGAATGAGATAAAACTGTTTTCAGCATCACTTCAAAAGTTGTTACAGACCAGCAGTCAAATGCTGCTGTGGCCAATGCTCTACTCCCTGTTTTGGAGAGGATTCAAGCAAGTCATCTGAGGGCACTGTGTTTTATATCCCACAGAGAGGGCATATAACATCCGTCACCATCAGCCAGTTTCTACAGATATGATTCAGATATCCAGCAGGCATGTAATCATGAGCTGATTACACATTCTAGGATTTATTTTAGCTGCTATGTCTCAGGATCAAAAATCCACAGTCTAAGTAAAGAAATCTTTAGCTTTAGCTTTTATGCTCTGATTCCCACCACCAGCTGTGGTTCAGAAGCTTTCAGTCTCCCAGTGCTGGCCACGTACAGGCTGTGTCTATTGATTGAGGGTTCTTAGTTTAGAGATTTCCTCCTGCACAACACCAGCCAATAATCCGTCTGCCAGTGTTTTAGTCATGCTTCGCTTCCTCCAGACCATGCTCCCAGGCTGCAAGCTTCTACTGTAACAAAAAATCCTTAATTTGAACATTGGATGACTAAACACTAACAGCTACAAAACACTAATGAATGCAGAGAAGTTTGTAACTTCAGTTTTGATAATAAACTGTTCAGGATAGATATTTATTTAAACTTTCCAAACCTCTTCTATCACTGTACTGTTCTGGAGAGGAATGCACTGTGCCAGAGACCTCTAAAAGAAATGTCAAGGCCACCTTCTCTCCAGTTTGAAATCTTTAAACATAGACATCAACTCCATGGTACGCTTGTAACTCCTAAGTTGTGATAGCACGAGCTTCTAAATTAGAGTAAAAAACTTGAGCAATTCAAAATAATTACAGATGGTTTTGCTCCCTGTCATTCAACAGAGAAACCTGGTGAAGCTGCCTAACTATGCACTTGTAAGAGATGTTCTGAATGCTGAGCAAGATTGCTCAGCTGATCTGACAGCCAGCTGCTGCTGGAACTCTGTCGTGGTTTTAAAAGCCACCACACAGCCTCTTGCTAAAACTTCGTGGGCTGAGGCAAGGACAGGGAAGATTCACTCACTGCTTATGGTCATGGGCAAGAAACTGAAATGACTTGGGAAAACACACAAAAAAAATTGTATTTGTTAACAATATTTACAATCAAAACCAAAACAAGATAACAAGAAAAAGAACTATATCTTAGAAAGGCACTTCTCCCCTATCCCTCTCTTCTTCCCAGGCCCAAAGGCTTTGTTCCTGATTTCTCTGCCTTCTCCCCCCAGGCAGCGCAAGGGGGCAGGGAATGGCGTTTGCAGT
>VZTO01006660.1:71748-92178 GCA_013400615.1 Syrrhaptes paradoxus
TTCACCATGGGCTGCAGGGGAATCTCTGCTCCAGCGCCTCCTCTCTCTCCTTTCTGTTCACTGACCTTCGTGTCTGCGCAGTTGTCTCTCTCACATCCCACTCCTCTCTGCTGCAGGTTCTTTCACTGGCTCCTGAGAAATCCCAGCTCTCAGGTGAGCCACAGCAGAGGCTTGGGCTGCAGCGGGTCAGGTTACAGAAGAAGCTGGGAAGGCAGCTGGATGGATTGGCCAAGCTAGGCTAAGCCGGGTCCAGGGGCCACACCAGCCCCTCTGTGTGCTGAGCCCCTTGTTAAACGTTATTCGCAGAGACACTGATGGGCTCAGCCCTGGCCAGGGGCGGGAAACTTCCAGCAGTTTCTCACCAGGGCCATCTCAGTAGTGCTTCTTCCCCCCTCCCCCTGCCCCGGCTACCAAAACCTTGGAGCCAGGGGGGTGTGTGTATGGGGAAGGAGTGCTTAGCAGTTACTTACAGGAGCCGTTACTGTAGCCCCCTCCCCTGTTACCAGACAAACCCACCACACAAAGCCACAGCAAACCTCCAAACCCTCAAAAGTAGAAAACATATTTCTGACAACAGGCAGTTTCCAGAAAACAAACTCATGCATTTGTTTGAAGGACATTTCTACTTTTTTTGTCTGTCTAGTCCTTTTTCCTTGAAAACCTGCAACTCTGCAAAATACACACTTAGTAACATGACAGCACTCTCTTCTGAGGTCTGCTACTTAAAACATACTGTTTTGAAATAAAACTGAAGATAAGGAGTCCCAATTCAAACAACTGTTTTTGTTTTATACATATTTAAAGTAAAGAACTTGGCTATTAAAGTTTTGTCGTGCTTTCAAACATTCAAGATAACATCATCTAACAGCTATTTACATGTGTATCCTCCCCTAATTGATTTGATTTTGTCTCTGTTGATCTATCATATTTGAACAACCTCTCCAAGGGTAACAGCAGAATCATTTCTAGCAGAATAGCCTGCCATTATTCTAATTTACTATACAATAACAACATCAACAAAAAAACCCAAACCCTAGATGATTCCAAGAATCTGCATCTTGAACACATAAACTCCACCAGTG
Organism: Syrrhaptes paradoxus; assembly: GCA_013400615.1. Lineage (NCBI taxonomy): Eukaryota > Metazoa > Chordata > Aves > Pterocliformes > Pteroclidae > Syrrhaptes > Syrrhaptes paradoxus. The sequence goes on from VZTO01006660.1 coordinate 72,831, forward strand.
TTAGCAAAAAATTGGACATGCATCTAAGGATCTGACCCAAAGTAATTTTCAAAGGAGCCCGGAGCTGACCAGAGAAACTCAGTTTTCCAAAACCTAATGCAGTGCCCTAACCGTGAGATTACATCTTTTGAATTCACTTTGCACAGTCAGGGATTTGAGTTTCAGAAGGGACTGTTCACTGGCTGTACTTTTCCACTGCTTAGCAGAAATTTGGTTCCACTGGGTTAGATCAGTGACTTAGAGATAGAACAGAGTAAGAGAGACAGTATCTCAATGAGAACTTAAAGGGATCTGAGGGACTTGAATCAGGAGAATAAACCCTTTGCCCATTCTATTACACACACAGTCTGACAAGGAGACCTTGAGATAGCAATACAGGGGGAATAGAAGTGAAGTCTAATTCCTCCCTAAAGCCTTAGTGATTTTCTTCTGTGGAAATCATTGATCTAGGTCCCTGAGATTAGCAAGAGAAGTATTCACAGGAATGGTGCTGTCTGCACACATCAGGGCAGATGATCCTCAACAAAATTTAAATACGAGTAGCTCTAAGATTGCATGTAATAGAGAAACAGTGTATTGTCACATTTTATTAATATTTAGCTGTTTAGAAGTACACCTCCAGATAAAATACAAATTTACAGAAGCCACTGCAGAGTTAGCACCTATTTGAAGCATTTTAAACATTGTGATTGAGGCATGTACTTCACACACAGACATGAAGTTCACTTTGAGATTAGGGACACTTTGGTTAAAGCAAGAGTTCAGGAAAGGTGAATTTTTTGGTGATCAATTTAAAATGGACATTCTGGAATTTGTTACCACTATATGCCGTCTATCAAATGTCTGATTTCTTTCACAACTGACATATGAACCTGCTGAAGAAGGTGTTCGATAAATTCTGCTTTGAATTGCCCTGCATTCCAGGAAATATTTCTGTTTGCATGGTATTTTTCCCTGGTACTTGGGACAATGGGATTTCAAAAACAAGGTTCTGGGATGATTGCTTCCAAATTCAGAAGATTCAATTAGCTCATTATGCAAATTAATCATAATCTGATAACTAATCCTGCTGCCTCTTATTATAAAATATAATCAAAAGTAGACACAGTGTGATATTAAATACAAATTACAGTTCGAATAATATGAATGCTAAGAAATAACCTCCATATAAATGAAGATTTAAAGCTGTATATTACTGGAGGAGCCATTATGATGCCTCACACAAATACATAATTGCAGGTATTTTGCAGAATGTGCATTATATTATCATTACATTATAATGTGGCAATTGGGGTCCAACATTTATAGCTGTATTATAAAAGGGGTTCCTTCAAGCTGGTAGTGGAAAGAATAACTAAGTAAGAACACTGTGTCAAAGTTTAATTGAAAGCTTATTAATACTTCAGTGCATCATGGTTCGGTTCATTCAATTTATAGCAGATAAAGTTTAAGACATTATAATTTTTAAATTAATAAAATAATCTCCAATCTCCACAGCAAGCTGACTCTTTATCTGCTACTTTTCATTTTATAATGCTGTAGCCTCCGTGGGTATGGAGACGATGTAGAGAAGTTAGCAATAAGGGCTCCTCTTCTCCAGAGATACTTATCTGGTCTGTCTCACGAAGTTTTTATTTTTTAACTACATATAGATAAACTTGTCTTACAACAAAATCATCATAATCACCGCATCCTTTTGAAAATTTCTCTAACTTGTTTATTGACAAGGAGATAATGAGAGCTCTTTTCTTTGACCTAATTTTAAACAATTATGCCCCAGGGTAGAAGGTTAGCTGAAGACATATGTAGGAATGGCCACTTTCCTGCCGTATCCTCTAACACAAAAACATACAGCTTGATTATCTCTGATGGCCAGCTGCCTGCAGTATTTCATATCATGATCCTATCTGAATTAAAAAGATTTTGCCTTTGGGAGCCACATAGTTGTTGAAAATACTTTTTTTTAAAATATATAACACAAGTGATAAGACTCGGTGTAGAGACTGACTTTTACTATTGCGTGTTTTCAGGGGTCAGATTTGCTCCACAGCTCTAGATCACTCATGATCCTTGAACAGAGTGAGTGGGAACACACTCACCTGTGAGCTGGGTCAGCATGTGTAGGTGCAGCTGAGGGAGTAAGGGCAAGAAAGGAAGCAGAGATACAACTGAATCAACTGCCTGGAGCTTTGGTTGAGAGTAAGAATAAATCTGAAGATAATTTCAAAAGTCAGTGCACATTTGACTTTTTGTTTCTAGGACACACAGAAAAGCCCTCTGCAGAAGCTGAGGACTGTCACTGCCAGGGTTTAGACAAAAGGACGGGACACGCATTACTCCCTAATCCTCTTTTGGTCTACATCAGCCACTCAAACCACCTTACCTAGCAGTTTTATTCAAGATAACTGTACGCCGAATTGTGAATAGGACTCATCCAATCCATTCCCTGGATGTACACCAGTCCTGCAGAGAAGCAGTAGCTACTAGCAAACAGGAGGGTGGAGCAATCTTCTCCAGTTATTTGCAAGGAATATGACGGTCCCCCAAATGTCTACTGAAAATTAGATTTTGCCTCATAAGTGAAAAAAAAGCATTTTTGAAAATTTCACATGAAGCTTGGACAGCATTGAAATGACCTCTAGATATTACCACTTTAACTATCAAATATACATTAAACTGCAGAACCCTGCAAAAAATGAGACTTCATTCTGTTTCTTTGGTAAGGTAAATCTATCCTGTCAGGGTCTAAAAAAGGGTCTTATTAGAGTATTATTCACTTGGTAACTCTTCATGGGAGCTTCAGTCCACTGAAGTCTAGTGAGTCAATGCTTATGGAGACAATGTTTTTATTTCATGGCCCATTGACTCAATGGATGGAACTGTTTCAGTCTGGGTGCTGCTGATACATAGTGAATGCATTTACAGTATTAAACAGCCTTCCTAAATTTTTAATGAAAAAATGCATACTTTATATTCAGAATAATCTCTTTTAAAATTAAAACAAGTCAATTATGGAGATTTGTTTTTCAAAAAAGGAAAAAACAATTAATTGATACTGTAAATTGCTAGCTTTGCTACCTAGTTTAAAAGAGAAAAATTCTCTTCTTTTCCCTAAGTTATGATAACCCAGAGAACGTTTCAGACTTGCATATTTCTACGCTTGTGAGGGATAATTATACCCACAAACAGCTTTGCTTTTATGATTGAGACTATTTGTGTTAGTAAAGTTTTGCAAGGTCAGGTTTTGCTAGTTGACACTGAACGTTTTTAAATTTTGAAAGAGGCAAGTAGATTTTGCAATAGCAGCAAAAAAGGATGTCACAGACATCCTCTGCACTACAGTTTTGGGAATGAAACTGATGCACAGACTTCTAGCACTGGTGGTACAAGCGGGCTTTAATATTGGCCCTCCTTTGGAGTCCTGCTAACTCAGTGATCATCCCATTTACTTCATGAAACACGTGAAAGCTTTGAAGGGCTGTCAGCCTGGCAAAACACTTCATTGGAGTTTGTTGTCTGCTGTTTTGCTGACTCTTACTTTAGAAAACTTTAGAATAATTTGATAGAGGTTACTGACAGAAGTTCCAGTGACCTACCTCGTCAAAAGACAGTAGATAGACAAATCGCAACTCTCTAGGATTGCATTAATAAAAAGAATATTCCTTCATTACTGAAGGCTTGTCATTTGCATGAGGGCAAAGGAACAAATTAAGATAAGCTTGTATGTGCTTGGGAAAGTCTAATTGGGTTGTTTATGTTTTAAGCATAACAAACTGGAAATACATTTAAACTTTGTCTGCTGATGGAGTTATTTCTTAATGACATTACTCAAAGAAACACTTGTGAATAAAATGGAAAATCTTCACATGTCTTAGCCTAACTTTCTTTCACGTTCATTATGGATCATTATTACATTCTTACCTTTAAGGAAATCTCTATAATAAAATAAACTCTTCTAAGAAGCACATCAGAGATCCTGTAATATTTGTAGCTTTTGCTCACAAATATTTTTGATCTAAATATATACGAAATGGTTAATTAAGAAGGAGAAAGGTATCTATTGTTGCACAATCAAGGTTAACATTCCAAAAGAGTAAAAGCTTGCTTTGCAAGACAGCAAAAAGTAACACAGATAAGAAAGATGAATATGGGTCATGGAATAAATCCCCTTTCATTTTACAATCCCCTTAAAGGCTGAAAAAGAGCGTTGACCTGTTTCCTGATGAGGAAATGTTCTTCCCCAAGTTTAAGCTATTTTTCTTAACTGTTGACTTTATTTAGTGTGCTTCTGCTGTCTCCTGGTCTCAAAAATCCTTAGAAAATAGCACAGCTATATTTTATTTTTCATTCTCAGGTTGCATCAGGGCAGATATTCTACTGCTTATAAATTTACCCTCTCTTATGATTAGTATTACAGTAATACCAAGGACCCGAGAACATGGAACAAAACCTTAACTGTGTCTCCAACACAGAACTTCAGCCTTTTATCCTCCCAACCTCTGATACACAATTCTTTCCAAAATCATCAGTGCAACCAACTATTGAATCAAACATCCAAAAACACAATTTGAGAAAAGATTTATTTGTCTAAGAGGCTGAAAGTGGTTGTTGTAGCGCACCACATGTTGTAACATAGAATAGGTAGGAATCTGCATGTATAGAAAAGAGAGGTATCTATGCATTTTGTGATTCCAATAAGAACAAGTACAGTAGATAGAATGTGTATATCAATTGGCCTATTACATCCCTTATCATTAATTCAGAACTGCTTTACTTGCTTTATTGTCTTTTTGCTATTGGTGGATGAGAAGGGGGTCAATAGTCAGGTGGAAGTATAGTTTTTAAACATAATTCAGAATTGAAAATAAGAAAACAACTGCATAAGCCTTAGCTATACAATTTTGAAAAGCAAAAATGTCTTAATGTGAAATTGAAGACCAATCTTCAGGGTAAAATTTTCAGAATAAAAAACAACTGTGTTCAAAATGTGCAAATTATGTTCTATTCACTTAAACCATTTAAAATCTATAATAATGCAGTGACTAATTGTGCCCTGAGTAGGCAGCAGTGTGCCTGACTAAAAAGATTGGAAATGGCAGTTAAATAATTAACGTAAAAGTATGTTGATGATCCTAAATAAGAAATGTGAGATATTTTAAATGAAGTAGCTGCCATCAGGTAATCTACTTACTGCATAAGAGGCATTAGAAATATTTATTAACTGCATATTCCATAAATAAATAAACCTATGAAGGAGAGCGATAACATTTTTCCACTTCTGCTTAAGAGGAATATATCACAAAGCAGTTATTTTTTCAACAATTAAATAAAGAACCCCAGCCTATATGCATCTAAATACATTTTGAAGGTACCAATACAAACCTCACAGTTTATTTGAGAGTGAAATTAAGGTATGAAGTATGAAAATAATTTTTTTTGGCAGGGTGATGCAAGAATCAGATTATACAACATTGATTTGATATTAAATGAAGACTGATATTAATGATATATGTGCATATTGTAAAGAAAGGTAAATTAAAAGTTGTGTTCAAAGAGAAAGCCAAAATAGGAACAGCTGTACCAACCCAGAGCTGTAGGGTAGCTGAAGCTATCTTCTAAAGGTCTTTGAGAGCATAGTAGACAAGCACCTGACTGATGCAGAGAGAGATGACCGCCCTGAAGCACAGCAAAAAAAGAAATAGCATTTTGAAGTCTTCTGGAGGCTGATTTTCATAAGAGTGTGTGGTTGTGGTTCTTCATTGGCAGATCAATAGCATTACTCAAAATAGTAAGTGGATCAGAGAAAGCTGGAGAGAGACACTTCAGCCCAACTACACAACAGTGTAACTTCATTAGAATCAAAGTTAGCATTAAGCCTGTGAAACAGCCTGTGCAGCTAGGAGAGCCCTGGCTCAGAGAGCTAATGAGGCATTACAGTAAGTAACAGTATCAGCATCACTAAAAAAATAAATAATTCAGCTTCCTCTGCCTGCATATTTTCCTCTCTCCATTTTTTTCTTGACCAGATAGAGTAGAGCTGGGGCTTTTATTGTTGCTGTTGCTCAGTTTTATTACTGATTCCAGTGATATATTCGTAATTTTAGATATGTTTTGAAATCCAACCTCCTTTAGCAGCACAACTTAGGCCTGCAAAACTTCTACCCGTGTTTTAATGTGAACTCTTGGGGCTGAGCTTACAGTAGCCTGTCAGAGCAGTGAGTGCTCTAAATGACGCTATTCATCTTCTGGCCATGCATTTTGCAGGTGAAAAGAAGGATAAATGATTTTAGCCTAATCTAGTACCTGCCTAGCTGGGCCTTAACATTACTCTCATCACCATGGTAACCCTGAAGGAAAAACACACAAGTAACCTTTAAGTGTTAAAATAAGGAAAACAGGTTTTATCCTTTTCTTTGTTTTTTTGTTGGTTTGTTGGGTTTTTTTGGTGTTTTTTTTTCCAAAAAAAGCAAATAATGCAAAAGATTCAAACACAAAGACTCTTAATTTATTCCCCAAACTTTGAGAGGTGAATCTGGTGTACGACTTCTTTTGCTTTTCTAAATTCACACTGTGCTTCGGGGGAGAAATTCTCTTGACAAAATTGCAAATCAGGAATAATTGAAAACGTAGATGGATGTAAAACTCACATAAGCAGCTGTATAGTCAAGTTTCTGTGATGTTGGCATAATCCAGCTTCTTTACTTCATTCAGTGTAGCACCCAGATTAAAAACTATGCTGAGAACATTCATTAGAAAGTTATGTAAATACAGACACATATAAAATGAAAGGGAACCCTGTCCATTATAAAATGAGCTCTATAAGACTAAAATAAGAAGACATTTGCCTTTAAAAATCAGCTGTCTACATGCAAGCCTCAACTGCTTTGCCACAAAGACAATTTACATCAAAACTCACAGGCATTTCTGGGCCAGGGGACTTCAGAGAAAGTCTTTCCCCTTACAGGTATCAGAAGAAGTCGTGCTGGAGCAGCTCCATTTTCCACAGAACTTGTCAGAATCATGTGTTCATATTGGGACAACGACAAATAAATTCCCAGCACATAGTACCGACTGACATATCACAGTGGGAAACAGGCTGGAGAATCATCGATAGGATTAAGTTCCATTTCTGGGTCTTGTGGTGGTATCCTAGGTTTGCAATGTCCCTGTGCAATGCAAATATAATTGTGTGTTACGTAACAAGGGCTCTGAGGAGACTCTGTTATATTTTCCACACCAAACACCACTGGCCTGGCAGAAGAGTGCCCTGGGCAAACTGCACAGCTGTCCAGATGCTTCCTGCCCTTTGACTGGAGCAGGTTGTAGAGTAAACAGGATTCCACAGCTCCACACTGCTTGCTCCAGGCAGACATCTGTGTCTTCCTGTTAGTCTGTTCATCATCTGACAAAGTCTTACCCCAGGCATGATCAGCAGTTGCGAAAAGTGTCTTACAAAATCATCAGAGAGTCTGTAACCATATTGCTCTTCTCTGTTGCATCTAGTGTTTGTAGCAGCAAATCAAACAACAGATGTATAGCTTCCAAAGTCAGACGTGTTATGGTCCAAACAGATTTGCTATGCAAAACTGGAAGATATTTTCAATAGCTATATTATAATTTCTTAATTTTTCTTATGAAACAACCAGAAGATGCTAATAAAAATATGTACCTTAAACAAGTAAATGTTTATCTGCTTAGAAAAAAAGAAAAATAACTTTTGAAAAAGGTAATAGATGTCACAGAATCGTGCATCTGTTCTGCTCTGGTTTATATCTGAATAAGCAGGATTGCTCCTTCATTTACTTGCAAATGCAGGCATGTTTAGCAGGAGACATTTTACTGGCATTTTCATATACTTAAGGTGAAGGCAATACATGATGACAGAGTCTAAATTTATTATTTTCCGTTGTAAGTTTCCTTTTATGTTAAATTTCCAATTTTCTAATTTCAGGTTTGTCTACTAGTCCAAAAGGAATACATCTATAGAATGCGCTTAAAAGAAGTGCTAATAAAACCTACCTATTAAGCTTAGACTCTCTACAGTTTGCAAAGGAAAAATCTCATTTAAATGATCAACTGTAATAATATGTAACACAAAAGAGACAGAAAACTAGAGAAAGTAAGGGTAAGAATTCTCATCTTATTGATGTGGTACCACTCATAAATGAAGCTGTTGCCACACTAGGTCACTGACGAACACAATAAATTAAGAATATTTATGCTAGGCAAAAATCTCATCTTCAAAATCAGAACAGGTATCAAATCTTAGGTCAAATTTTAGCCAAAAAACAGTTGTTGCATGTGGGATGATCCCTGATATCCGATACTTATTTAACTGACACTCACTAAAGAGTATAACGCACAAGTTTCAAATGCCCTTAAAAAATTGTACTCTACTAGGTCAACAGTTTAATAAAGGCACAAACGTAACCTTTCTCCTTACAGCCTGCTGTTTGGTGGTTGCATTAGGAAACATAATTTGCTAACGATTCAGTTAATCTTTTTCTAACCACTCACATAAATCTTGAATAAATCTTATGAAAATTCAAACATTATTTTAAATTACTCCTGTTTGTAATCATGTCCAAATAAAAACATAAGTTTGTAGGCAATAACAATCTAACAAAGGTATATCCATATGGTACAAGATTCTAAAGTAAAGAATTATTCACATCAATATCCTTCCTCTCCTGTAATTTTTAAGTTGATGCATTTCTTATTTATTTCCCTTTTCCCTTCTTTATTTCTCTTTTCTTTACAAAACTGATCTCCAAAAGACAAAAATGGGCAGCAAACCTTCAGATGTTCTGTAGTTAAAGTCTATTTGTCTTTTATGGTGAGCAATGCAAATTTTGGCTTGTAGAAATAACTTTATTAGGTATGCAGGCTTTTCTTTAGAAACACTATCATAAAAACCACAGCTAAGTCATTAATCTTTTCAAAAAGCTTGTTGAGATCCCCATAGGCATTTAAATGGATCATAACAGCCTCACATATGAAATGTAGAGCTGCAGCCAAGAGTCTGACAGAAGTGCAAATTTGGACAAATAAGACCATCAAAGCTTCAGCTGAAGAGATTTCTGTCCTCTCCATAGGACACGGGGTTGATAAGACTCATCATGGAGGATGAAACTATAAGTAATCATATAAATATGTCAAATTCATGCCAGCAACCCATGGACTGTTAAAAGCCTACCTACTTGAAGACATCAGCTATTAAATTATTATATCACTGCAGAGAGGCTGGCACCATAGGATAAAAGACGGAGCATTTGGGCAGAGGTGAGTATTCCCGGTGAGTATTCCTGTTTGTCTTGGTGGATGATTACACTGAAGTCACAGGAGTGAGCTGAACAGTTGGTGTATCAAACCAATCAAATTATGACATCCTCTTGAAAAAATAGAGGAAAAGCCAAAAAAAAAGAGAATATTTTTTCTGGGATAAACCCCACAAATTAGTGGTTATAATATCCATAGACAATGGAAATTGAACCAAAAAGCTTAAAAATAAAGAAGCCCTCCCTCAGAAAGAACAGACCTAAATTTCAGTATTCACCTCTGACCTGAAGTGCCTCTATGCAAACACACGAAGCATGGGGAATAAACAAGAGGAGTTAGCGTGTGTGCCTGCAGGGCTGTGATCTTATTGGCATCACGGAGACATGATGGAGTGGCTTCTATGACTGGAATGTTGGAATGGAGGGATACAGGTTCTTTAGGAAGGACAAGCAGGGGAGATGAGGAGGGGGCGTCACTTTCCTAGTAGGTGTCCTACAAACTTATGCCATTTTTCCTTATTTTCACTAACTCAGAAACTTGCACTGAATTCATATTTCCCCTGCTTCAAAAGACAGGGTGGAGAACAATTTCCAAGGGTGGAGATCCAACTTAGTCCATTGACTACAATATATTTAGAAGAGTGGGAAATATGGGCTTGAAGAAGTGTAAGATGTAATATCATATATGGATCTTCTCATTATAGATAGGCCTAAACATAAGCAGCACCATCAAAAAATGGTCTTTAAAAGGAATCACAATGCTTGCTAAGCTTTTGTTTTGTTTTTTCTCATGGAACTCTTAAGGAACTTCAGCATTGTGTGGGTTTTAGCACACAGATGTTAAACCTGCCATGTCACTTTCAGAAATTGGACTGATAATCATTGACCTTTGTCATTACTCTGGTAAGCTTTTGACCTTTAGATGCCTCAAAGACTTCTAATACATGCTTAAATACTAAAATGCCTTAATTTACATATTTCATTTTAATGTCTAGATTGTGAAGTAGTTACATTTGATGAGCTATTGACAACTGGAGGAAAATTCAAATCTATCCAAATCTGTCATCAATTACAAGTAAATCCATGGCTGTTTCTTTCCTTCTTGGAGGATGATAGGAACAGTAGAGGAAATGATTGTTGATAATAGATGCTTGCATGCATCTAGAATGCATGATAGGAGAGGTTTGCTGTGTTAGGTCTTGGCTTAGAAAATGTTGCTATTCATAAAACTGCTGACTTTCAGTAGGAGCTACAATTGTCAGTGATTGATCTTCAGATTTCTTTCATTATGGGACTTCCACCTACAAAGAACACTGTGTTTGATTCCTTTTTTTGCCTTTTTGCCAAGGAAGGTAATTTGTAACCATAACTCATGAATGATGGCTAAAATAGCTCGTGAAGCTAAGAGAGCTTCATCCCCAGAGTGGTTTGAGCTTAGGGCACACCAAAGGCTGACATTATGTAAACTTTCCTATGCAATTCTTTTAGTCTTTTTAAATGTCTAATTTAATCTTTCTTTTCCAGCATTAAATCTCTCTGTCAGGAACTCTCCCATACCATAGGGAGGCTGAAGATGAGTTAGCTCTAGAAGAAAAGACATTTATTATCTGGATAAATATTTAGCATGCTGTTGTGGTTTTGAGTGGTGGGGTTTTTGGTAGTGGGGGAGGGGCTACAGTGGTGGTTCCTGTAAGAAACTGCTAAAGGTTCCCCCAGATCCACGCTTATTTTGGTAGCAGGGGAGGGGACTACAGAGATGGCATCTGTAAGAAACTTCTGGAAGCTTCCCCAGCTCCAGGTTGGACTCTACCTCCGGCCAAGGCCAAGCCAGTCAGCGCCTCTGCGAATGACATATTTAAGAGGTGGCACAGCACAGATAGCGGGGGGGCAGGCCCAGGCAGTGCCTGGCCTGGACAGTCCACCCACACGCTTGCTCAGCCTCTGGTGCAGCTCAATCCTCTACTACAGCCCTGGCCCACCTGACCCAGTGCAGCCCACACCTGACAGCTGGGAGTTGTTTTCATGAGCCAGCTAAAGAATCTGCAGGAGAGAGAGGAGTGGGATGTGAGAAACAACTATTCAGACATGAAGGTCAGTGAAGAAAAGAGAGGGAGGAGGTGGAGCACAGCAGAGATTCCCCTGCAGCCCATGGGGACGATCATGGTGAGGCACGATGTCCCTGTGCAGCCCATGGAACCTGAGCAGAGCTTACCCATAGCTCGTGGAGATTTTATGGTGGAGCAGATACCACCCTGTAGCCCATGGAGGAAGCCGCACTGGAAGAGGTGGCTGTGCCCAAAGGAGGACATGACACTCTGGAAGGGATCTCTACTGGAGCAGTTAGTGGAGAACTGCAGCCCATGGGAAGGACTCATGTTGGAGAAGTTTGTGAAGAACTCTCCTGTGAGAGGGATCACATGCTGGAGCACAGGAAAACTGTGAGGAGTCCTCCCCCTGAGGAGGAAGGAGCAGCAGAGACAACATGTGATGGACTGATTGCAACCCCCATTCCCTGTCCCCCTGCATCAGTGGTGGGGAAGAAAGTAGAGAAACTGGAACAAAGCCTTTGAGCCTGCGAAGAAGGGAGAGGTGGGAGAGAGGTGCCTTTTTCAGATGTAGTTCTCTTTATCTTGCTCTGGTTTTGGTTGTTAACAGATTACATTATTTTTGTCTTTTCCCCAACTTGAGTCTGTTTTTTGCCCATAATTGGTGAGTGAAATCTCCCTGTCCTTGCCTCAGCCCACAAGGTTTTTTACCTTTTCTTCCTGTGATTCTCCTCCCCATCCCACTGGAGGGGAGAAGAGAGTGAGCAGCTGCACAGTGCTTATTGCTGGGTGGCCCTAAACCAGGACACATGCATATTTCAAGAGTTATAATCTTTGCTGGGTGTGCTAGATTCTGAAATGGCTGAAATTACTGTATTGGCATGGCAGTAACTGGATCTTTTTCATTTATCCCTGTTGATGTTCTTTCCCTTAGAATGTATTACAAAGAATTAAGTTAATATTTTCACCTTTTTTTTTTCTATGTCTGCTATGAGATAAGTGTATTTCTGTTTTGTTATATAGAATAACAGTTGGTCTGTCTAAAGAGTTTTGTCAAATTAATTTGTATTCATTGCCACCGGAACCATAAATTAGAGAAGTGATTCATTTATAAACCCTTTATTGTGAATTGTTTGTGATACTGAAAGACAAGCTTTACAACTTCATCTAGATTCAGTTTGTAAGATGTAATTGTTTGTTATCAACAGCCTGAAATTCTGCCTTTGTTAGGCAGGAATCTGTATACAGACAATGCTCTTGATGTTCTGTGGAAATGTAATTGAAAACTGTCTCAGCCTTTAAGCTGGCTAGAGTTTTGTTTACTGATTATAAAATTACCGTTTTTTTTAAGATGTTGGGCTTATTTACATAGTTTTCATCATTATGAAGTTACCTCCTGTAAATGTTCAAAACCCGCTCTATTCTAGACTTTTAAATTTGATTTGTCAATACTTTTTTTCATCTCCTGATACTACAATTTTATTAGGAATTGCAAGAGTATTGCAGGATAGGGTCAACTGGCATCAATAACTTTATTCCACTGCAGTTACAGAATAGCATATTGCCTTTGACATGAGATAATTTTGACAGGTATGTACAATTCATCGAAAGAAACAAGAATATGGATGCTTAAGGAGAATAATTTCCACACGTATGTGATGACCTGAGAACGTAGTAAGAAATTTTACATATAATTACCTTCCAAGATAAGTCCCTCAATTGTGTAGAGAAATTTTTCTTTCTGAAAAACTTTAATACGTATAGAAAGTCAGCACTTAACTAGTTACACTGGTAGGCATTGTCCTGAATACAGCACCACCTGATAAGACATTTTTTCTGATCTTTAATTAATTTATTGTTATACTGTAAGAAAATTTCTCAAAAATGTTCCATCTTGCTGACTTATTCCCTCTTATAATGACACAATGCTGCCTGTTCTAAAGAGACAAGAACAAAGTTTTTTTCTATCTTCTTGTATGGTCACTTTTGTGCTCAGGGTGCTAGGAAAGCCATTATTGCCATCTGTCTGATCTCTTATAACTAGCTGTACAATTACTACATTCTCTCACAATTGCTTAAGTATAATAATTAATAAGTTATTTCAGCAGGTTTTTTGTAGTATTTCATTGGATTTTGAAATGGCTAGTTGAAATCCAGCTTTGTGAAATCTTCCAAGTCCATATATTTTATCAAAGTAAACTTACCTGTAGAAGATATTAGAGATCTTAATAGAAATAATTGTGTTAGTATCTATCTGAGTTAATTTCCCCGGGGATTTATCAAGAAGAGGAGATCACACCAAAATTAATTACAAAGTCTTCTATAACTTATTTAGCAAAGCCTCTGCTTGTTTGCAAAAAACAATTGGGGTACTATCAATAATAGGACAACCTGAAGTAATTGAAAAAACTAATTAAAAAATTGTTTACATTTAGTGAAACAGCAGTTAAGATCAAAATTGCCTTCCCAAGTGATAATTCATTGTCAAGCTTTTTTCTTTCACATGCTAGCTAATGCATACAATGAATGATTCAAGCCAATTCTAGCTGCTTTCAAAATTCATCAGTAGCTGTAACCAGGGTAACCTGTACTTCTAATCTTAGTTCACTATGAAGTCCTTTGCTGTTTTTATCAGATGCCACAGTGAACTCTTCATTTATACATAAGATATTCATTAAATCAATTAATCCTCTGTCCAAGGAACTGCCAGTTTTCTGCAAGATACACTGGTGCTTTCTCTAGAATGTAATTCTTGGGGCTTTTGAGGTGTGTGCGTTGTTTCTGATTAGTTTTTCATTACATGCAACCAATGTTTTCTAATATATTAGTTTGGTAATAACTGACTGAAAAAAAATGTATTTTCCTCAGTACGTGAAAGTGAGTGCCAGAAGTTATTATATTTACACGCAAATAATGTTCCCCATACCCAGTGTTCCTGGTGTTACTGTGTTGAGCCAAGTACATAATTCCTTGTGTCAGTTCAGTTAAGGGATGGATATTGTATATCAGGGGTATGCGTGTTTTTGTATGGGTCAACACTGAGTGCATGGGGCCCTGTGGGGTTGATAAGAGTAAATGTGTCTCATGGACATATAAGCAATTATATAATGGGGAAGCAGAAGTGCTATTGTGCATAGATAGTCTAGTGTGCACTAGTGTCTCAGAAGAATTCTATAGCTAGTAGAATGATTTTGTGTTAGGATTGTATCAGACAGAAATTATTTGTGTATCTCCTAGCAAGCCAGGCTTGCTTAGACATAGGGAAACCATCAAAAAGTATCCTTCCCATAATGACTTTGTCTTTTGGGGAAGTGAAAGTCTTCTATCTTTCATCCCTTAGTGGGGAGACTTGCTCAAGAGCATCTTGATAATTAGATGGATGTCAGTATGATTTAAGATGCAAAGAAATTTTTTTTCTTGGTATGGATGATTACCTTGTGTTTTCAGTATTTATTTTTAGCTAAATGAAAAAAGCAGGTGTGATTATCCAAAGTTGTTATACTGCTTGCACATGATGGATATACTATATGCAACACAGTTAATTTTCTTCCTAACTGCATATTACACTTCCTGCAGTGTCAGTTATTTTGAATGTTAAAGGTAGATTCACTTTGGGATTTCATCCGTTTTATTAAAATTGTCAGCCTCACAAAAGGGAACAATCAAAATTCTATCAGCAGCAATGGAACATGTACTGGTCCCAACTGCATGTCATTTGTGTCTTCCTCTGTATATCATGTATTTTGCTGAGCAGACTCTACATATAAAGTCATGCACGTGAAATCCCCTAAATATTAAGAGAGTCTCCTCCTGACAGGACTATTCATTGAATTCTATGTAATAGTCCCTCAGTAGGAGGGAAACAGCTACTTCAACATTTACACAGAAGATATACTGCATTATTAACTTTTTTTTCCATATTCCTAATCAGCTGTTCTGGTTTCTTTTAATTCTTACTAAAGTTTTAATTCTGTGCATTTAAAAGCTTTTCCTGTTGGTGGTGCTCAACAAATGAAGAATGCAGCCCACTGTGGACTAAAGTGTAACATTGGGATAACTGCATTTTTCACTTTCATAAATTCAAGGTCTAGAATTTGCAATTGCGACTTTTCTAGGAGGGCTGAGATGCTGATTCAAAGTCAACCTTATCATCCTAGAACACAATGAAAACCATGGACACCCACACTCACCCAACAGTCACCCCTCTGCAGGGACAACTGAATATAGGCACATGGCCAAACAACGGCCCCACTTCTTAGGTGGTGATTGCTTAATCTCTCTTTCAGATGATGAACTGCCATCCTGCTTACCAGTATCTGAAACCCTTCCTGCAGTAGAATCCATTTACTGTTGTGCAAATATTCTATATTTATTCTAGACCACACACAGATCTGAGTGACATCAGAGTAAGACTGCAGTAACCCCAATTAATTTCAGAAGGCTTATTCCAGATTTATCCTACTCAGAGATAAAAATGTGTGTATTTATCTTTGAATTGAATGGCAGAGTATAATGATGAGATGCATTGAGCTCCATTCTCAGTTAGCATAAATTAGTTTGAGGTAGTCAGTGGAAAAATGTTGGTGTACATGAGATTGACAAGCTAGATGGTCCATTATCACTTTAGTTAAGCAAAATATGAATGCTAATGAATCTATTTGGTTCTATCATGACTTCTGAAAATAAAAGAAACTTCTGACAGCTCTGGTTTTTCTTTTTTCTTTTTTTTTTCTATTTTAATTGGTTTGTGAGCACTGGGGATATTGCAATTTATAGGAAAGGAAAATTAAATTCTAACTGGTTGGGCAGTTTTCTGGTGTATTAGCTTTTCATTGATGGGAGCTGGATTTTTTCAACAGAAGATTTCTGCATTTCTTAAAAAAATGGAGATTCCCTCAAATATACATTTTACTATTCTTCATCTATAAATTTTTGTCAGAAAATGTCAGTGGAGAAATCTGGTTAATCCTTCTGCACTCGAATTTATGGGGCTGATTCTTCACCATGTTCCATGGTATTTTACCATTACTGCCCTGGCTGATGCCAGCTACACTGGAAGCACTGAAGCACTGTTGTAATACACAGTGGTGTACTTTCTGAAATAAAAATAAATATTCTGGAGTAAATTGTCGGAGTTTAGGTGAAAAGACATTCCTTTCTTTTCTCTTGTACTTTTGTGCATTCACATGGCAATTAAAAGGAACATGAGTGACTTCTCTTTTCTTCGTGGTCTTCTCCATGCCCCTCTTGTGTCATGGGGATAGCTTTGCAATCTGACTTGAGTGACAGATCTTTTCTCCTTGCATGGAAAGGATTCACTGTACACACCATAGCCTCTATAGTCAAGATACTCTGTAGCATACAGTTCCTTCTACTGGATCTTTCCTGCATGGTCCTGTCTTCTCTCTTGTATTAGGTCAGGAAAATGTGTTTTAAAATCAGACAAACAACAAAAAAAACTATTTGTGGTTTATGAAGGCAAATATCCTGGCCTCACTTACTGTGGTGGGAGGTTTTTATATGAATGTTGATGAAATTGTGATTTCACGCATTCATTTTTTTTTTAATTTAGAATTTTAATTTTCACCTATCTTTTATTTTGAATTTCTCACGTTTCATTGCATTCAGATTGTAGAATAGGTGTCTGTTCTCTTTTAGGCTTGGCAAAGTACCACACAAAGTTATGGAGCTGTAGAACCGTGTATTGTCTCATTTTAATAATAATATTGCTTTCGGTTCAGATAATTTTATTATTTCAATAAATACCCGTTATATGGAATTGCTGCCCTTTTGTCTGTGGATGCTATTTTATGGCCACTGAATAACCAGCAGTTGTAGAACAAGAAAATAAAGCTGTAATGCAGTACAGTACCCCTGTTCACCTCTCTGTTTTATTCTATCAGTTTGCTTATTTAATGGTTGGAAATCCATCTGATGGTCAGGTACTTCTTCTGAAACCTTCTTTGGTGTTCAGGGACATTTAAGAAAGAATAGCATTTGACATTTTAATAAAGAAGTGTGGCTTTATGCTGCAGTCAGCATGCTTGACTAGAAAACAGCCAGCCATGCAGAGAAGATAATAAAGATTTTTTTGTTTCTAATGTTCTTTAATTTGAATCCAGTAATCAGAAGAATTATGCAGTTCTAAAACCTAATTGGAAAGTGAAACTGTGTTACTGAAAGCTTTTGTAGTTTCTTATTTTAATCTATAATATTCAGTCTGCTCTCAAAATTATGTCATTGCTCTATTATGCCTGAGTATTCCAAGTGCTGGAACAAATTTTGACTTATGACCGTTGAAGGGGGAAAAAACAAAACCCAAACCAGCACCACCTTGTTGCATCTATTGTGGTCCAACCATGTCCATTAATCCAGATACCTTTATCTTTCAGTTACGGAAGGATATAGGTTTTAAGAACTGGGACATATTCAACAAACAGGTTCTGCTTTTGGAATATACTCCTGAGCACAAAAAGAAAACTCAGTTTTAAGAGAAACTCGGTGCCATTTAGTAAACTAAACATATTATAAGATAAGGCTATTAACATCTGTTCTACCAAATACGTATCCTCATATATCAAAACTCCAATTAGCTCTTTCAATTATGCTGATGATCTGCATACACTCAAAAAGCTTTATAAGAGCACTGAAAGTTCGCACTAAAACAATTTTTAAACAGGTTTTCAAGCTGGATTTTTTTTTTTGAAGAGTAGCTGTTTACAATTGTTATTCAACATCTATGTGGATCACAGGGGTAATATTTTTAGGTGTTGAAGTTCNAGGGAATTATTGTCATTTTCACTGCCAGTCCTTAAATGCTTTGTGGATGCTTCACATGCAATGACAATTAACTCTAACTCTGTGCTAGCAAGAGCCTTTACCTAGATTAGAGATCAGGGAGCTGCACAACAAATTTTCTTAAACTTCTGATTAAAAATTAAACAAAACCTAGACATTCCATGAGTGTCAGACTAATCCACTTCATCATGCAGGGATTTTTTGTAATGCTCAGCATCTAGTAGCATAGTGTAACAACTCTAAGGTTATTTTGCACTTTGCATGACTGTGAGTGGTGTCCAAGTGGTCGTATGTTTGAATGCTCTTGAATTTGCAGGTTTACTGCATTCCTGTTGATTTGGTGATGTATTACAAAAATACTGCTCTTGAAGTTTTTTGTTTCTTTCTACACTAGTATATCTGTGAGTTTAACATGATACTTTTTTTGAAACAGGAGTTTTGCCACACAGTTTTATTGGAAGAACAGAAGGCAATGCTTGAGTTAAAGCTCTTTCAATCATCTTTCAAATTAATGAGAAAATGTTTCCAACTAAAATCAGTATTTGATTAATAAGTCCTTGACTTACTCGGAAGGAGACCAGAAAGTCAGGAATTTTGTTAGGATGCAGCCAATGCAAATCATGGGAGGAGAGTGTCACAGGAAATAAACCACCAGTGCATCAAAGGATACTAGTGGTTTTGCTGTAGAACTTCCTCCAGAAACCTGTTCAAGTTGCTTTGAATGGACTAATAAGGAAAACAGCTATACTTTGTAAGTTGTCTGAGGCTAATAAGAGCATCTATGCTTGAGCATGAGCATCATGTGGAGTTGCAATTGGCAACTTGAAAATGGCAGACTCCCACAACAAAATAAATTTCAAGGATGTGCACATCCTCAGACCAAAGGAGATTATGAAAATATATCAACTTCGAAAATTACACAGAGAAAGATTATCACTTAGACTTAGTTTTAGAACCTCTATGTCGTGGAGACACTCTTATAAATGGATACAAGGCTGTCTTTTTTTTTTATTCTTCATGTAAAATGTGTAGCTTTCAAAAGCAGGTACAGTACTCAGCAAAGTGAAATTCAGCTTTCATAAAACTTCGGTGAATTTGGCCTCATACATTCATTCTTTCTAGACTCTTCTAGTCCAAATCAGAGTTCTGAAACAAAGGCAGTGTTGTTTATGCTTTCACAGTAGTATTTTAGCAAAACCTAGACACACATCATATGCCTGTCATCTT
>VZTO01006661.1:0-24104 GCA_013400615.1 Syrrhaptes paradoxus
CCCAGGGGATGAGCAGCTTCCAGCCATGTTTGCGGTGGATTTGGGGACTTGAAATGTTTCATTAAGTCGGAAGAAATTGCTGCGGGTGATCAGGTAACGCCTGTTCCCTGGGGGGGAAAAAGGAAAAAAAGGGGAAAAAAAATTAAAAAAAACCCCAAAACACAACAAGAAAAAAAAAAGGGGGGGGACCCCAAAAAGTTTAAAAAAAATAGAGGGAAAAAGACAATCTTGCTGTTTTCTGGTCTCTTTGCTGGTTGGGAGGAAGGCAGATCTCCTCCCAGGTGCTGCTTTTGGGGTGCAGCGGTGGGGGCCCGGGCTGACAGCCCCCCTCCCCGCAGGGCATCCCGCAGGCGGTGCTGGTCGGCCACGACTGGGGCGGTGCCGTGGTGTGGAACATGGCTCTCTTCTACCCCGAGAGGGTGAGGTGGGTCCGTGGGGACCGGCTGGACCCCCCCAAACCCCCCGCCGGGTCCCTTCCAGGGGGATGGGGCACCCCGGCTCCTGTCCTGTCCCTACAGGGCTCCCCAGACCTGGGGGTGATGCTGACTGTGCCCCCCCCCATGATGTCCCAGAGCCGTGGCTTCGCTGAACACCCCGTACCGCCCCGCCAACCCCACCGAGGACATCGTGGAGAAGATGAAAACCATCCCCACCTTTGAATACCAGTTCTACTTCCAGGAGCCAGTGAGTCCCAGACCACCCTTTTTATCCCCCACCCACTTTGGGGGGCGTAAACCCCCCCAGGATGTGGGGATGTGCTCATGTCGGGGTCCCCAGCTCATGGCTGGGCATCGTCTGCCCCATAGCCAGCTACCGTGCTGCCAGTGGGTGGCAGGATTGGGCCCTGGGGTGGGTGGGGTCCCTGGGGTTTGGCGTTGCCCCCATGGTGTTTCTTCCCCTCCCTGTCCAGGGTGTTGCTGAAGCAGAGCTCGAGAAGGACATCGGCCGGACCCTGAAGATCCTGATCCGCTCCACGCGCCGGGAGGTAGGGATGGGGCTGAGGGTGGGACCCAGCTTGGTGCTGTGGCACCCTCTCCCCTTCCACTTGCCCCTGCCAGGAGCTTCGGGGGTGGCTTTGCAGTGGCCCACAGGGACCCTTGGGCATGTCCCACCCCATGTCTGCCGTCCTTTTCCTCCCCATCGGCAGCAAAGTCTGCATTCAGTCTGCCATCAGTAGGGACCAGAGTGAACGCATCCTTGTGAGCAGCGGCGCAGGGCCCACACCTCTTTGGGACTCCAAGCTGGCCCTCAGTAGGGATTGAGAAGACCTTTAGGAAGCTGTGTTGCCTGGGGGGGGATAGGAGGTTTGCGGGGTGTCTGTCTCGGCGTGGCGTGGCAGGGGGTCCCGCTCTCCCCCTGCCCGCGCAGTGCCAGTGCCGCTTGCTTCCTTCACCGCTGTGAACGGTCACGACTCGCTTCAGGGTGAAAACCTTTGTGGTTTAAAATAACAGCACCCTGGGGGAGCGCGGGAGGCCGTGCCTCGCCGGTGGCATCCTTCTGCCAGCCCCGATGAATGCTCCCGGCTCCACAGCCTGGGGCTGCACGGTCGGTTCCTGCGTCCCTGGGGATGCAGCGATGCTCAGCGCTGGCTCCCAGCTCCATGGTCCGGAGCTGTGTGGTCACCTCCTGCATCCCTGGGGATGCCGTGATGCTTGGTGCCGGCTCCTGGCTCTGTGTGCAGCTTGTTCCTGCATCCCTCAGGATGCAGCGATGCTCTGTGCTGGCTCCTGGCTCCATGGACCAGGGCTGCACAGTCAGTTCCCACATCCCTTGGGATGCAGCAAAGCTCGGTGCTGGCTCCTGGCTGTGTGTCCCAGGGCTCTGCAGCCAGTTCCTGCATCCCTTGGGACGCAGCGATGCCCAGTGCTGGCTCCTGGCTGTGTGCGCAGTTGGTTCCTGTATCCCTCAGGATGCAGGGATGCTTGGTGCCAGCTTCCAGCTCCGTGGTCCAGGGCTGTGTGGTCAGCTCATGCATCCCTTGGGACGCAGTGATGCTCGGTGGTGGCTCCCAGCTCTGTGGCCTGGGGCTCTGCAGCGTGTTCCTGCATCCCTTGGGATGCAGTGATGCTCAATGCTGGCTCCTGGCTCTGCAGCCCGTTCCTGCATCCCTTGGGATGCAGCGATGCTTGGTGCTGGCTCTAATAAGAAGGGCCACGGAGCCCCAAATCTGCCTGGGAGCCCCCCAGGGCTGGATACCCCCCAGGAGCACGGTGCCGCTCCCTGCCTGCCCTCGGTCCCTTCTCTCCGCAGGACCGCCTGCCCTTCGCGCTCAACTTCCACGCGGTCTGGGAGCGAGGTGAGGGGGTGCCGTGGGGCGGGGGGTGCCGTGGGGCAGGGGGTGCCATGGGGTGGGCAATGCTGTGCCTCTTCTTGCAGGGGGGTTTCTGGTGGGCTTCCCAGAAGATCCCCCCGCCAGCCAGATCCTGCATGGCCCCGAGCTGCAATACTACATCCAGCGCTTCCAGAAATCGGGTTTCAGGTAAGGGCAGGAGCCCGGGGGGCTGCTGGGGTACCCCCCTGCAGAAGGGGGACCCCCAAACCCACTGTGGCCTTGCTGTGTAACCCCAAGAAAGTGTGAGGCTGCTGGGGGGGGGGGCTGCTTTCCCCTTGCAGGCTCTCCCCATGCTGGCTGTGCCGTGGGTGGTGGGATGCTCCCAGCATCTCCCCCCTGTTCCTGTCCCTCCCAGTGGTCCCCTGAACTGGTACCGCAACATGCGACCCAACTGGCGCTGGGCTATCTCCGCCAAGGACAGGAAGGTGGGGACCTATCCTGCCCCGTGGGGACCACTTGACAGACCCAGCACCTTCCCCCAACTGTGTCACCTGTGTCCCCTTCTAGATCATGATGCCAGCGCTGATGGTGACAGCTGGGAAGGATGTGGTGCTGCATCCCAGTTTGAGCAAGGGCATGGAGGAGTGGGTAAGCCAGCATGGTCCCCTCCCGTCCCCGTCCCCGTCGGGTCCCAGCATCCCCTCCCCTCCCCTCCCGTCCCGTCCCGTCCNGCCTGCCCTTCGCGCTCAACTTCCACGCGGTCTGGGAGCGAGGTGAGGGGGTGCCGTGGGGCGGGGGGTGCCGTGGGGCAGGGGGTGCCATGGGGTGGGCAATGCTGTGCCTCTTCTTGCAGGGGGGTTTCTGGTGGGCTTCCCAGAAGATCCCCCCGCCAGCCAGATCCTGCACGGCCCCGAGCTGCAATACTACATCCAGCGCTTCCAGAAATCCGGTTTCAGGTAAGGGCAGGAGCCCGGGGGGCTGCTGGGGTACCCCCCTGCAGAAGGGGGACCCCCAAACCCACTGTGGCCTTGCTGTGTAACCCCAAGAAAGTGTGAGGCTGCTGGGGGGGGGGGGGCTGCTTTCCCCTTGCAGGCTCTCCCCATGCTGGCTGTGCCGTGGGTGGTGGGATGCTCCCAGCATCTCCCCCCTGTTCCTGTCCCTCCCAGTGGTCCCCTGAACTGGTACCGCAACATGCGACCCAACTGGCGCTGGGCTATCTCCGCCAAGGACAGGAAGGTGGGGACCTATCCTGCCCCGTGGGGACCACTTGACAGACCCAGCACCTTCCCCCAACTGTGTCACCTGTGTCCCCTTCTAGATCATGATGCCAGCGCTGATGGTGACAGCTGGGAAGGATGTGGTGCTGCATCCCAGTTTGAGCAAGGGCATGGAGGAGTGGGTAAGCCAGCGTGGTCCCGTCGCGTCCCACCATCCCCTCCCCTCCCCTCCCCTCCCGTCGGGTCCCACCATCCCGTAGAATCAGAGAATCCCAGGATGGTTCGGGTCGGAAAGGACCTTAAAGCCCATCCAGTTCCACCCCCTGCCATGGGCAGGGACCACCCCCTCCCACCCCACCTCCCAGCACCAGTGTGCCCCAAATCCATCCCAATTCCATAAAATCCCCCCACGGGAGAGCCCCAGGGATGGCCCATCGTCCCGAGAGGGGCTGGATTTAGCAAAGATACAGGGACATCGCTTCCCAAAATTTGGGAAAAGGGGATGCGGGGAGGGGAGCGGGGGGCACTTACCCCCCGCAGCAAGCCAGAGGGAATTTTCTCTTGCCCAGAGTCAGAGCTGGGGGGGAGGCAGGGGCAGCCTGGGGGGGCTCCTGGTGCCCAACATGCGGGACCCTGCCCCAGAGCATCCCCCCCCCGCATCCTCCCGCAGATCCCGCAGCTGCGCCGGGAGCACCTGGAGGAGTGCGGGCACTGGACGCAGATGGAGAGGTACCGGCGGGGGCGGAGCGGGACCCCCCCCTTTGCCATGGGGGGACCCCGGACCCCAGCCCAGCTCTGCGCTCTCCCCCCAGGCCGGCGGCGGTGAACAGGATCCTGCTGCAGTGGCTGGAGGGGCTCCCCCCCGNCATTTTTTCACCCTTAAGGTTTGATTTCTTTGTCTTTAAGTTTGGGGGGTTTTTTTGCCTTTATAACTTGTTTTTTTTGCCTCTAAGGTTCAAATTTTTGCCTTCAGGGCTTGATTTTTTTTTTTTTTTTTTTTTTTTTTTTTTTTTTTTTTTTTTTTTTTTTTTTTTTTTTTTTTTTTTTTTTTTTTTTTTTTTTTTTTTTTTTTTTTTTTTTTTTTTTTTTTTTTTTTTTTTTTTTTCCTTTTGGGTTTGATTTTTCATCTAATTTTTGCCTTTTACAATTTGATTTTTGCCTTTAATTTTTTACCTTAGGCTCTGATTCCTATTTTTTTTGGAGGGGGGTTGCTGGGTGGAAGCGATGGGTGAGCCGGGAGGAGGGTGACACGAAGCATCGCCCCAGCTCTGTGCCGCTCTGACAGGGTCCCGATGAACCCTCGGGGGGGTCTGGGGGGATGCTTCGGGGCCAGGCTCAGCCCCGTGCCGTGGCAGGGGACACACCGGGGCTGTTACCTCACCCCCACCCCATCCCAGGGGCTTCCCTCACTGTTCGTGGCCCCTGGTTTTGATAGGGAGGGCTTAATGCACTAATAATAATTAACAATAATAATTAATGCTGCCTGAGAAATCACCTTCTGCCTTTAACATGGAGAAATAAAGCACAAAGTGACCCGAGCCCCCCCAGTTCTTCCCGTGCTCCTTGGGGTGGGGGTCCCGCAGCATCCCCATGGCCCATCCCCGTGGTGTCAGGGCTGCAGCCGCCTTCCCCTGAGCTCCCGGCCCCTCTCCCGGCCCCAGCCGCCCTTCTAACCCTCCGCCCAGGATGGTGCAAGGCTTTGGGCAAACACGTTTGGTATTTCCCACCCCCCCCTTTAAATTCTCCCCAGCCCGCAGCTATTTTCATCCCAGGCTCTGCGGTTTGTCCGTCTGCCCGCTTTTCCCAGCCCTTCCCTCTCTGCCAGCGAGCCCATGGGAATATTTTGGCATCCAGATTCATCCCTGGGAAAAAAAAAGGATCCAAGTGGGTTTGGGGTAGGGGGAGAAAAAAAAAAACCCTCTGGGGTGGGCAGGGAGGGGTCCCCCAGCCCNCTTACGGTTTGATTTTTGCCTTTAGAGTTTAATTTTTTACCTTAGGCTCTGATTCCTATTTTTTTTGGGGGGGGGGGGTTGCTGGGTGGAAGTGATGGGTGAGCTGGGAGGAGGGTGACATGAAGCATCGCCCCAGCCCTGTGCTGCTCTGACAGGGTCCCGATGAACCCTCGGGGGCTGCTCTGGGGCTGGGCTCAGCCCCGTGCCGTGGCAGGGGACACAGGGGGGCTGTCACCTCACCCCCACCCCATCCCAGGGGCTTCCCTCACTGTTCGTGGCCCCTGGTTTTGATAGGGAGGGCTTAATGCACTAATAATAATTAATAATTAATGCTGCCTGAGAAATCACCTTCTGCCTTTAACATGGAGAAATAAAGCACAAAGTGACCCGAGCCCCCCCCAGTTCTTGCTGTGCTCTTTGGGGTGGGGGTCCCGCAGCATCCCCGTGGCCCATCCCCGTGGTGTCAGGGCTGCAGCCGCCTTCCCCTGAGCTCCCGGCCCCTCTCCCGGCCCCAGCCACCCTTCCAACCCTCCGCCCAGGGTGGTGCAAGGCTTTGGGCAAACACGTTTGGTATTTCCCACCCCCCCCCCCCCTTTAAATTCTCCCCAGCCCGCAGCTATTTTCATCCCAGGCTCTGCGGTTTGTCCGTCTGCCCGCTTTTCCCAGCCCTTCCCTCTCTGCCAGCGAGCCCATGGGAATATTTTGGCATCCAGATTCATCCCTGGGAAAAAAAAATGGATCCAAGGGGGTTTGGGGTGGGGGGAAAAAAACCCTCTGGGGTGGGGCAGGGAGGGGTCCCCCAGCCCTGGTTGTCCCCCTCCCTGGGGTTGCTGGCAGGGGTGGCAGCTTCGGAAGCGGGTTTGGGAGCTGGTTTGGAGTCTGAGGATGAAAAAAATAAAATCCAAGAGCATCCTCCCTCGGCGGGTGGGAGCTCTGCCCAGAGAAGGAGGCGGGTGCTGCCCAAACAGCTTCTATGGCAGCGGCATTGGGGGTGGGGGGTTTAAAGGGGTTTGCAGCCTCCCCCCTGCACCCCAGCCCCTGCCCTGGGTGTTTCTGCTCTGCTCCTGGGGGGCTGCGAGGCTGCAGCGGTGCCCTGGCCCCCCTCCAGACGCTGGGGAGGGAGGGGGACCTGCAGAGAGCTCCCCAGCCCCCTTGCATGTCCCGTAACCCCCCCACTGCCACAGCATGGTCCCATGGTGCACCCATCTTTGGTGCATGTGCATCCTCCGTCCCCAAGGTGCACGTGTCCTCGGTCCTCCCATGCATCCATCCCCCGTCCCCTGGGTGGGTGCATCCCCAGTCCCTGGGGTGCAGGTGTCCTCGGTCCCTGGGGTGTGTGTGGCCTTGGTCCCCCAGGTTTGTGCATCTGTCCCCAAGGTGCACGTGTCCTCGGTCCTCCAGTGCATGCATCCCCCATCCCCTGGGTGGGTGCATCTCCAGTCCCTGGGGTGCGTGTGGCCTTGGTCCCCCAGGTCTGTGCATCCTCCGTCCCCAAGGTGCACGTGTCCTTGGTCCCCTGGGTGGGTGCATCCCCAGTCCCTGGGGTGCAAGCATCCTCCATCCCCAGGATGTCCGTGTCCTCGTGTGCCCGCATCCTCAGCACCTCCCTTCAGTGGTGATGCCTGTGCAGAGCGGTGGGCTGGAGGTAGCCCAGGGCGACTGGTCGGGATGGAGACACCCCAACTGGGACCCAGGAAACCAGCCCAGCCAAAGCAGGCTTGGGGCTCGATGCTGGGAGGTCTGGGAGAGCGGGGCCAGAGCAATGCAAACAGCATCAGCAGCGATGCAGAGTCCTCTGGGGCCTCGCTCCATCTCTCCGAGGGTTTATTCCCAGGAGAAACCCTCCAGCCAGAACCATGAGCGGTGGTACCGGCTCAGCACCCCCGCGGGGCCGAGCCCAGCGCGATGGATGGGTCTGAGATGGGGAAATCAATCTGGCTGCAGCCCCGGCTCCTCTGGGATGTTGCTTTTTGCAGCTCGGAGCTGCTGGCAGTGGGCTGGGATGCGGCAGAGGGGGAGGCACTGCATCCCTCGGGATGCTGCTGAGCTGGGACCAGCAAAACCCCTCAGGGTGGTTGGAGCGGGTGGGTGACAGTGGCAGCACCCACTGTGTCCAGGACCCGGCCATGGGGACAGGGCTCTGTTTGCAGGGGTGCTTGCATGGCGATGCCCAGCTCCAGGGGGCTGAAACTGGGGGCAGAACCCCCAAATCTCTGATGCTGGTGTGATGGGCATCCCCTTCCCTTGCTCTGCAGGAGCCTCGTGCCCCACTGGGGGCTTTGTTTCTGGGGAGAAGCTGGTGGCAGCTGTGCTGTGGTGCAAAGGACAAAGGGGATCTGCAGGGGACAGGCACCCCCAGGGCTCCTCCCGGCTCTCGGACCCCACCAGCGTCTCTGCGATGGCTGCGATGTGTCCTCGCTGGGAAACGGCTCCTGGACGGTGTGCATGGGGTGTGGGGTGCAGGATGTGGGCACAGGGGTGCAGGGTGTGGGCACAGGGTGCACACATACAGTGCAGGGTGCACACATGAGGTGCAGGGTGCACAGGGTGCAGGATGCAGGTACAGAGGTGCAGGGTGCAGGCACCAGGGTGCACGGTGCACACACGGGGTGCAGGGTGCATACACAGGGTGCAGGATGCAGGCACAGAGGTGCGGGTGCAGGCACCAGGGTGCACAGTGCACACATGGGATGCAGGGTGCACACATAAGGTGCAGATGCAGGGTACAGGCAGGAGGGTGCAGAGTGCGGNGTGCAGGGTGGGCACACGGGGTGCAGGGTGTGGGCACAGGGTGCACACATACAGTGCAGGGTGCACACATGAGGTGCAGGGTGCACAGGGTGCAGGATGCAGGCACAGAGGTGCGGGTGCAGGCACCAGGGTGCACAGTGCACACATGGGATGCAGGGTGCACACATACGGTGCAAGGTACAGAGGCAGGGCGCAGGCATGAGGGTGCAGAGTGCAGGTACCAGGGTGCACAGTGCACACGTATGGTGCAAGCTGCACACATGGGGTGCATGGTGCACACATGGGGTGCAGGATGCAGACCCAGGGGTGCAGGGTGCAGGCACCAGGGCGCACTGTGCACACGTAGGGTGCAAGGAAAAGATGCAGGGTGCAGGCAGGAGGGTGCAGAGTGCAGGTACCAGGGTGCACAGTGCACACATATGATGCAAGGTGCAGGCACAGGGTGCACGGTGCACACATATGGTGCAAGGTGCAGGCCCAGGGTGCACGGTGCACACATACGGTGCAAGGAACAGATGCAGGGTGCAGGCATGAGGGTGCAGAGTGCAGGCACCAGGGTGCACGGTGCACACATGGGGTGCAGGGTGCAGGCGCTGGGGTGCATGGTGCACACACACAGTTCAAGGTGCAGACGGTGCAAGGTGCATACGTGGGGTTCATTGTGCACACATCCACTGCAGTCTGCACACACGGGGTGCAGGATGCAAGCACAGGGGTGCAGAGTGCAGGCACCAGCGTGCATGGTGCACGCATACGGTGCAAGGTGCGCACATGGGGTGCATGGTGCAAGCGCAGGGGTGCTATATAACCACAGCACAGCCCTTTGGGGGACAGGGCTCTGGGCTGCTGTGCAAAGGAGCTGGGTCAAATCCTGCACCTCCCGGACCTCACCCCCCAGCAGTCCCCAGCACCGGCTGGCTGGATTCCACGGGGTTTGGGTGCAGGAGGGCAGGATTGCACCCCCCAGGCTGGATTGCACCCAGTTAACCTTCAACCCAGCCCATCCCTGGACTCTGCTCCGGCTTTGCCGCGGGGATGCTCGGTTAATATTTCAGCCCCGTTTGCTGGGTGCTAAGGGCGAAGGTCCCTCCAGCTCAAACCACAGCGTCAGCCCTGCCCCGGGGACCCAAAGCCACCCTGGCATGAGGGTGGCACAGTGGGACCAGCTCTGCTGTCCCCTGGACCACAAACCCCCAGCGATGTGCTGCTTGCCTCTGCTTCTCCCCCATGGGTGTTGGGAGCAGGGTGCTGGGAGCAGGGAGGATGCTGTGGGACTTGGCCGTGCCTGGCGGTGACAATTAAGGGACAGGATGTCCCTGGTGCCATGCAGGGTCCAGCTCTGGTCCTGTCCTCCCTTCCTCCAGCCGTTGCTCGCTTGGCCCCATTTAGGAACGGAAGCAATTAAGGGGGAAAAGAGAAACGAGGAAAAAATTAAAAGCCCTTGGAGATGAGGAAATAGAGAATAAAGCTGCCCGTGATTCAATTGCAGATGGTTTATTTTTAAATGGAGAAGAAAAAGGCAAAAAAAATTCCAGCCAGATGATTCCTGCCTGGCCCAGACACTCCAGAGCTCCAGCAAAGCCCCAGTTTCCCCAGTGCTGCAGGGGAGGCAGCGGCTCCGGGGAGGAGTCTGATTTTGCCAGATTTTGCCAGATTTTGCTCCTGCAGTGGCCGGGAGGCAGAGCCTAGTGTGTGCACCCCTCCAGCGTGCAAGCAGTGCAGGATCCTGTGCGGGAGCAGTGTGGGAACGTGCTGAGAGCTGGGAACACGGTGCCATTGGGAGGGCATTGGGATTTGGGGAGGGAATTGGGATTTGGGGAGGGAATTGCAATTTTGCATCTCATTGCAATTTGGGAACTCTGCAGTTTTGGGAACACAGTGCAATTCAGGGATGCAGTGCAGTTTGGGAATGCGTCCTGGTTTTAGCTGAAACCAGGACAGAAGGCAGTGCAATTTGGGAATGCACTGCAATTTGGGAATGCACTGCAATTTGGGAATTTGGGAATACAGTGCAATTGGGTTGGAAACGCGGTGCAATTTGGGAATGCAGTGCAATTTTGGAACTTGTTGCAATTTAGGAACACATTGCAATTTTGGAATGCCTTGCAAGCTGGGAACACATTGCTATTTGGAAACTCTGCAATTTCAGGATGCATTGCAAGCTGGGAACACATTGCAGTGGGGAACACATTGAAGTTGGAAAATGCACTGCAATTGGGGAATGCACTGCAATTTGGGAATGCCCTGCAATTTGGGAATGCCCTGCAATTTGGGAATGCACTGCAATTTGGGAACTCATTGCAGTTTTTGGACTCCCTGCAATCTGGGAGCACCTTGGCCATCCGTGGCCCAGATGCAGCCGTGCAGGGAGCAGCTGCAAAAGCAGGAGATTGCAGCAGGACACCCGCAGCGCAGAGGTGCCCGTGAGGGTGCAGAGAAGGGCTTTTCCCAGCTCCATCCCCATTGGGGCTGCTTTGGAGAACCCCTCACCCTGCAGGGCAGGAGAGCCAGCCGTGGGCAGGGACAGAAGAGACACCTGGGGACATCTTCCATCCCACCCAAAATTTCCCAAATAAATTCACAAATAGCTTCGACACATGGCAAAACATTTTTTTTCCCTTCCTTTTTCTTTAATTGAATTGTTCCCTGCTGTTCAGCTGTCACTACCCCAGCTGTGACATCCCTCCTGGATGCAGCCGAGGGGGAGAGCTGCATCCCCTTCACCCCTCCTGTTAATGAATAACCCTTTGGGGGGTTTTTTGCAGGTTTTGCTGCCCTTTGCCCAGCACTTGGACCTGCAGCTGTCAGCTGGGCAGCGAGGAGGTGTCTGACCCCCATCCATTGCCCCCCTCTGTGCTCCGAGGTGTCTGGGGATGGGATTATTCATTAATTTGCTGCATTGCAGGAAAACCTCAGCAGGGTTTCAGGATGGTCAGGAGGTCGAGGAGCTTTGGAGGGAGACATGAAGACCCACAGAAAAAGCTGCTGGAGGTGCTGGGAGCTCCCGCTCTGTAATTATATTTTTATACAGAATTAAAAAGCAATTTTCCCCCCAAGTTCATGCTGGTGTTGCACCTCCAGGAGCATCCCTTGGCCGTGCAAAGGCAGCTGCCTGCAGCGTTGGTTCCCTGCCTGCTCTGGGCTTGGAAGTGCTCCCCAGGGGTCACCTTGCCTTGAATTAACCAGCTCTGAAAAAATAATTATCGGCCCCTCCTTAATGAGGGACCAGGGAGGTTTTGCTTATCACCAAAGCGCAGCCACGGAGCGCTGGCCGCTGAGCTCCTGCATCTCGCTGCTTCTTGTGCATCCTTCAGATCAGACCCGTTACCAGCTAGATCCTGTGTTCCCCCCTTGCAGAGCGAGTTTGGGGTGCAAGGAAAGTGTGCATGGCAAGAGTGCAAGGCAAGCATGGAAGAAAAATGTGCAAGGCAAGTGTGTAAGGCAAGCGTGCAAAGCATGCAAAGCGAGCATGCAAGGAAAACATACAAGGCAAGTGTGCAAGGAAAACATATAAGGCAGGTGTCCAAGGAAAACATGCAAGGCAAGTGTGCAAGGAAAGCATGCAAAGCAAGTGTGCAAGGAATGTGTGCAAAGAAAGCCTGCAAGCGTGCAAGGTGAGCATGCAAAGCAAGCATGCAAGGTACACATGCAAGGCCAAGTGTGCAAAGCAAGCATGCGAGACAAGTATGCAAGGTGAGCGTGCAAAACAAGCATGCAAGGCAAGTGTGCAAGGCAAGTGTGCAAAGTGCCCAGTGCCGGCAAGCTTGCCCAGTGCAAAGGCTGCAGGTTCAGGGGCCCCTCTCCAGGGCGAGGACCCCCCCAGAGGGAAGCAGCTTCTCCCCAAACCCTGGGAGTTTGCAGCATCCCTGCAGGATGCGGGATCCCGGGATCCAATCCCCGCCCGGATCCCACTCCCCCAGCCGGGCGCAGGGCTCGGCCCCCTCCTCCCCAGGGATCGGGTGGATCCCAAGTTACTCATTATCCTCCCGGCGGGGGGAGGCTCTTTGCTGACCCAGGGGCAGGAACAGGCTCCTTGGTCCCCCCAGTGTCCCCAGTGTCCCCAGTGCCGCTCGGCCCAGCAGCAGCCCGCGGCGAGGGAGGGATGGTAGGAGAAGGCGAAGCGGCCAAGGGGGGAACGGGGCAGGTTTTGGGGTGGGAGCGGGGTGGTCTGGGCAGCCTGGAGCCCTGCACCCTGCTTGGGGCTGGGGGGACGGGGGGGGGTTATTGTCCCTTTGATGTGGAGGGGAAACGGGAGAGGGGATGGAGAGGAGGGAGGGAAGGAAAGCCAGGAGATTCCCTGGTTCTGTCGCACAGCTTTCCAGTTTCCTGAAATTTTGCTATTTTATTTTTCTTTCTTTCTTTTTCTTTGTTCTTCTTTCTTTTTCTTTTTTCTTTTTCTTTTCCTTTTTCTTTTTTCTTTTTCTTTTCCTTTTTCTTTTTTCTTTTTCTTTTCCTTTTTCTTTTTTCTTTTTCTTTTCCTTTTTCTTTTTTCTTTTTCTTTTCCTTTTTCTTTTTTCTTTTTCTTTTCCTTTTTCTTTTTTCTTTTTCTTTTCCTTTTTCTTTTTTCTTTTTCTTTTTCTTTTTTCTTTTTTCTTTTTCTCCTTTTTTTTTCCTTCTCCTTTATCCTTTTCAATGTTTTCCGCCTCTCCCTCTGCACCCCGGCTCCCAGACCATCTCCAGGTTTTACCTTGCAGGGGGGGGGATGCAGTGGGACAGCCCCAGCCCCACCTCCCCCCTCGCCCCAGGGCTCCCAGCTGCTCTCTGGGCTATCTGCCACAGCTTCCTGATGGCCCTGCCTCGGGGCAATGTCACCTCCCTGGACCACCCAGTGTCCCCACCCTGCCCAGCCCCTAAAAGCCCCCTGGGGGAGGTTGGGGTGGTGGGGGAAGGGGTGAGAGATGCTGCAGGAGCCCCTGGGAGAGCCCCTCCGCACCCCCCTGGAGAAGTTTGTCCGGTTTTGGGGGATCTGCTGGTTGGGTGGGAGTTGAAGCCATCAGAGGGGGGGGAGGACAATGAGGGGAGGACAGAGGGGGGAGGTGGAGGGGTTGGTGATGGAGAGGGAGATGGAGGAAGGAGACAGCGGGAGGTGGCGAGGGAATAAATCATCCCATGACACATGTTGGTGGGACCCAGAAGGATTCATCATCTTCTCAGGGGCTTGGTGCCCAACCCCACGCCAGGTCCTTGCTTGCCCAAACCCCAGCTGGGCTGGCCATGGCCAGGGAGAAGCTGTACGGTCCAGCCAGGACCCCCCAAACCGCCCTGGGGATGCCGTGGGCTGAGTCCTGCCTGGAGGTGGGATGGGGATGGGTCTTGTGGTTGCACCCCCCGTGGCAGAGCTGGGGACAGGGTCTCGGGGTGGGTGGCTGAGGTTGGAGGGAGGTCCCAGCGTGGTCCCCAGTCAGCCCCTGGTAATGAGGCCACGTGGGGACACTGGGACGTGAGGCCACCAGGTGGGTGTGGGTGGTGGGACCAGGTCTGAGAGGAGACCAGAGCAGAAGGGAGCATGCGAAGCGAGAGGAGCCCAGGGGACATGGTGCTGGAGGAGGAGGGGATGGGCTGTGCTCCAGGGACAGGTCTCCAACACCCCAGGGCATCATCCCACTGCTCCCCACTGACCGCACAGGGAGCCTGGGCTGAGTTGTTCACACGGGGACATCTCCAGTCTGGGGACTCACGGGGTTGGGATGAACCCCTGTGTCCATAAATAACGAATCCCTTTGGAAACCTGGCTCTGGCGCGGTGGCCTTGGTGGATGAAGGATGGGCTGTGCAGAAGAGCAGGGGAGGCTCTTGGGTTCTTCTGCTTTAGCTCTTGGTTTGGTCCAGGTTCACGGCCAAGGAGGAGTCAAGTTCCAGAACTGGGCCAAGACCTATGGATCCTCTCCGGAGCTGTACTTCCAGCCCACCTCGGTGGAGGAGATCCGGGAGGTAAGAAGGGTGCTTCCAGGAGACAACCTGTTAGAAATAAAAAGGAGGAAAGGCCAGAAGGGGCTGTGATGCCCCAGGAGGTGACCTGTCCTCCTGATGTTCTCCAGCAGATGTGTCAGGCACCTGAAAGATGCAGTAAACCATCACACCTGGACCCTGTTCCTTGGGCATCAGCATCTGGCATCCTTCTGGGGTCCCCTGCCTGCCCCTGATGCCCAGGGGTGGGAGTCCTGTGTCCCTTTTGCACCCCAGGGATGTCCCAGGTGGGCATCGTCTCTTTTGGGATGATCCCAAGGGCTGTCTTAGGAGGTGTCAGGGCTCCAGGGGTGCTTTAACCCCCGATGGTGAGTTCTCCAAGTAAAGGTGGTCTCAACGATGGGTGAGATTTTTGGCTTGGGATGCCTTGCAATGCCTCTGGCCCCTTGGCACACGGCTTTGAGGGAGATGTTGGATGCTCAGGGCCATCTGTTGTCTCTGCAGATCCTGGATATGGCCAGGCAGCGGGGCAAGAGGGTGAAGGTAGTGGGGGGCGGCCACTCTCCTTCGGACATTGCCTGCACCGATGACTTCATGATCCAGATGGGGAAGATGAACAGGGTCCTCAAGGTGAGATCTGTTCTGGGAGGTGGCGTGGTGGCCCTCCGACGTGGTGGTGGCATCTCTGTGCAGCCACTGAGGGCAGGGAGACCAACTCTGCCGTACCCAGGGGCAGAGGTGGAAGGGTGGAGAGGCTTTCCTCTCCTCACAGCCAGGAGTTTTCCCAAACCAGACCCTGAAATGCTGGTGCAGGACCAGGGAATGGGCTTTTTCCCAGGTGTCGTGGTTTTACACAACACAGCCGCTCGCTCACCCTCCCCTCTCCCCACTCCTGGGGATGGGGAGAGAATTAAAGGGGTGAAGGGAAGAGAGGCTCGTGGGTTGAGATAAGAGCAATTTAATAACTAAACTGCAATAATATTGGAAATAATTATGATAATAATAATATATACAAATATACAAATGAGTGACACACAGTGACACTGCTCACCACCCCACGACCAAGGCTCAGCCCGTTCCCAGCTAAAAATTCCAGAGCAGGGAGAGTCCTGAAACCACGGTCCCAGAACAGAGATAAGAGCCCGAGTGTCCGAGAGACCGAGACCCTGAGAGAGGGGTGACCCAGAGGGAGACAACCTGGAGCAAGAGGGAGAACTTCTGGGCAGCTCCTCACCTCTCTCCTGGCCATGCCGGGCATGGGATGGAACAGACCATCGGCCAGTTTGGTCTCAGTCCCAAACCCGAGGTCGAATCCTGGTCCCTGGGCTGTGCTCCCTCCCAGCTCCTCCTGCCCCTGCAGACACGGGCACAGCAGAGGAGCTGGAAAGTCCTCGACTGTCCTGGCAGCAGCTCTGCCCATCAGTGTGTGATCAGCTTCTCCTCAGCACAAACCCCAACAGCCTCACACCAGCTCTGTGACCTTCCCCTCTCCCCTCCCATCCCATCCTTTGCAGGTCGACAAGGAGAAGCAGCAAGTGACGGTGGAAGGTGGGATTTTCCTCTCGGATCTGAACGTCGAGCTGACCAAGCACGGGCTGGCCCTGGCCAAGTGAGTGGGACACGTGCACGGGACCAGCCCTGGGTGTCCTCCAAGGTGTCCATGGTTGCGCCAGGTCAAGTGCATAGCAGAGCAGAGATGTTTGAAGAGCTTTTACTGCAGAACAGGGGTGTTTAATTCAGCATCTGGTCTTCCACCAGGGTCCTGCAGACCACAGGTCAACCCTCTCCATGATGGAGTGGCTGGATCCAGTCTGGGAGCAGGAGGCTGGAGAAGGGGGACCCTCTGTCCCCACCCCAACCCTATATTCTCACTGCACCCACCAGCCTGCTCCTTTCCATGCCATGGTGGAAAACTCTGCACCCTAAAAAGAGGAGAGCACCCCTCCTGGGGATGCCTTGCATGGGGCAGAGGCTGACAGTGTGCAGGTCCTGGCAAAGGAGGCTGATGGTAGGCGAAATTAGGTAGAAATGAGGTTTTGTTGGCAAAGGGCAGTTGTCCACTGGAGTATCCTAGCGGGAGGCACGGGACAATCTTTCCCTTGCTTTGGGATATCTGCTGAAGAGGAGGTGCCTTGCCAAGGGCTTGGAAGGAGCCACGTTCAGATCGGGTTTGCAAAAGAAATAGCCATGGAGAGCGTTCCTCACCCCCAGCCAGCATTTCTCAATTTTTTTTGCTGACCTCAGGGATGAAGTTGCTGTTTCATTAGAGCCTTGCCCAATATCTGCGTTGGTCAGTCAATGCAAGAGATGGGTTTGGCAGAGCCCTTGACCAACGGCCAACGGTGTGCACGGGGTGAGCAGGACTCCCTCCTGGAGGAGGAATCCACCGATGGTTGCAATGGTGGTAGTCACCGTATCTGGTTCAGGGGGTCCCTGCTCCCCACCTCTTGGAAGCTGGAGCCTTCTGCCATCCCCACGTGCCCGCCTTGGCCATGGTTGGAGGGACAGACCTTGGTCTGCAGAACTTGGGCTTCTAGTCCTGCTCTGCAGTGATGGTTCTGGGGTAAAGCCAAGTTCCTCACCTCTTGCTCTGAAGGGAGGGATGTCTCCGCTCCAATGAGTCACTCCAGGCTGATGGGGAGAGAGGGGACACAGCTGAGTTGTCCATGATGACATACACCCACCACCTGCCTCTTCCTCCCCATGGATGATGGCAGCATCCTGAGAGATGTGCCCCATGGAGCTGCCCAACAAACCCACCCGTTGCTGCAGGGTACCCCGAAGGGTGGAAGACCCCCCTCCTTGGGGCAGGGGAGCACGTCCTGGGGGTTTCTGTGCATGTGGTGTAACGCCTGGTACAGTGGGCTGTGCCCCACTGAGGTCCTCACCAGCCCCTTTGTCTGTCCCCAGCCTAGGAGCCGTTTCCGAGGTGGCAGCAGCTGGTGTGATTGGGACGGGGACGCACAACACCGGGATCAAGCACGGCATCCTCCCCACCCAGGTGAGACACGAGCCGGGACCGTGTCCATGCTCATGGGACATCAGCATCTTAAGGGCTTCAGGGGAGGTGTCCCATCACCTGGTCTGGTGTCCCCAGCCCAGCATGTTGCAAGCAGGAGGGGTCCTGTCCCCCTGGGATGGAGGTGCTGTAGGGAACCCCTGAGTCCCCCATGCCCAGTGGGACCTCCTCATCTGCCGGGCAAAGCATGATCCAGCCCAGAACTCCCCTGTTCCTGGGCTTTATGGTCTTATGATCTGATGAATAAGCTGTGTACCCAAGGGAAAGGAGATGTTCTTGTCTTGGAGCATCCCAAAACCAAACCTCTGCAGGGCTGAGGTCTAAAAACCCTCCACTCCCAGCTCAAATCCCGTACAGCAGTTCCACCCATGGTTATGGAGAAGTGACGTAATTTGAGGGAGTTTTACTCTTTTCCGAGCATCCCCCAGAGAGAGAGGGATCCTTTCATGTCACTACATCAAAGGTGGCAGGAGAGGGGCTGGTGGAGCCAAGCTCAGCAGAATCACCCCGTGATCATAGAATCATTCAGGTTGGAAAAGACCCCAAGGATCATCAAGTCCAACCGTCAACCCAACCCCACCCAACCCACTAACCCATGTCCCCAAGCACCACATCCACACGTTTCTTGACCCCCTCTGGGGTGATGCTGGTTGTGGTATGGGGGTCTCCTGGCTCAGCCCCCAGCCGTAAGGTTTGGGGTGGATGGGAGGTCTTGGCATGGAGATGGGACGCTCCGAACGCTTGCTGGAGCTTCGCTCCCCTCTCGGCAGGTCGTAGCACTCACGCTGCTGACGGCCTCGGGGGAGATCCTGGAGTGCTCAGAGTCCGTCAACGCTGACATCTTCCAGGCTGCCCGCCTGCACCTCGGCTGCCTGGGCGTCGTGCTCACCGTCACCTTCCAGTGCGTGCCCCAGTTCTACCTGCACGAGGTGGCCTTCCCCTCCACCCTCACCGAGGTATGGCCTGGGCGATGCTTTTGGACCTCCTTGGGGACAAGCAGAGTTCTCGGTGAGGTGGCAGGGTTGGAGGAAGGCTGGGAAGTGGTCGTGGTCTGGTGGAAAATCCCGTACGTGTGTGTGGGTCGCGCTCCTTATGCAACTTCATGGTGGGCTTCATACATAGAACCATGGGACGGTTTGGGTTGGAAGGGACCTTGAGGACCGTCCAGTTCCACCCCTGCCGTGGGCATCGTGCTGTTCTCAGCTGGTTTCAGCTCTGCCTCTGGCCCAGGGGTGGCACCTCTTTCATCATCCCCACCTCTGAGCTGCTCCCAGCCTCTTTTACAACTGGTCCTGATGCAGATTTTTGTGTTTATCCAGCCCAGGAATCAAAGAGCTCTTTTCACTGTCCCCAACCCCACCTTCAAGCAGCCCCAAGGTGCTTCATGGCTGTGGGAGGAGGCTGGTGGCCATAGAGAGTGACCATGGGGACATGGCTGTGTCCCCAGAGACATCTAGGTCCCAGCAGAGGAGATGGGAGCTGGGCACGATCCCCAGCTCAGAGAGGCTGTGCTGGCAGGGGGAATGCTGCAAACCTGAGATCTCGGGGAGCAGAGGGCTCCTGCTTGGGAAAAACTCCTGGCTGGGCTGGAGCGGGGGCTGCGTGCCACCCCTGGGACCGAGGCAGGTGAGAGGAGGGTGAAAAAGCTTGATGTCACCCCCCAGTTCAGATTTGGGGTTGGCAAGGTGGAATTGGGGTTGGCAAGGTGGAACTGGGGTTGGCAAGGTGGAAGGACACCCAGAGCTGGACTGCGAGACCCCTGCCAGTGTCCCTGCATCCTCTGCAGCATCATCCTCGCTCCTCAGCATCCACTGTCCCCTCAGCCTGGAGGGGACAAAAATCAACCCCCCGCCTCCAGCCACGGTCTATCCCCTGCGTACAGTTCTGAACTGTTCCCCCTGTGGGTTTTAAACTCTTCCCCCGTCTCGTGAGCAATGCCTGAGCCTGGCTGCAGGGATAGGCGAGGGAAGGACAGCGGCGGTGGGCAGCAGGGATGCTGGTGGTCCCACCGGAGCAGGGATGGAGGTTTGCCCGGAGCCATCAGCTTCATCTTCCCTGGGCTGCCTCCAAGGCTCTGGCACAACCGCGTTAGAGATGCTGAAGGAGCCCATGGGCATCGGCGTTGTCACCACATCCACAGAAAATGTCACCGAGAGATGGATCAGCCCACGTCCCTGCTGCGGTTAACCCGGTGTTCGCAGGCACCGGCGGGTCAGCGGAGGTTTGGGAGCTCCAGGCACGCATGAATAAGCTTTAATGCAGATGTAATGCCTCCAGCTGGAAAAAATCGCCCTGGCTGGAAATTCCGGGTTGGTCCGATGAGCTGATGTGCTGCTGGGACTGAGCGAGAAGAGGGAGAAGGCTGTGCCGGTGCTGAGGCAGCATCGCCGCGTCCCACGGGACATGGCTCTTCCCACGAGCCGCCGGCTCGCCGAGGACGTGCCGTGTCCCATCTACCGCCTTCTGCTCGGCTCACCGGGAGCCTCGCTTCTCCAGCGACAGACGGGCCACTGCAAACAGTCCGTGAGCATCTTGTGCTCTCGGTGATAACCTGGTCCCTTCGGTCAGGGCTCTGCGGCGCTCCCTGTGAAGGTTGGGTTTAACTCTTTTTTTATTTTTTTGAGCTGAGCTCGGGACCAGCCGTGCTGGGGAGGAGATGGAGTGTGATGGGTGAGACATCTCAAGGGCCAGGCTGAACAAATCCCTGATCAGGATCCAACTCCAGAGTCGTGCAGGGAAAACTCCCTTTAAACCAATTGTCACGTCGCTCCTGGTCTTCTCTGTCTCGGTCTTGCCTGAGGTCCCAGCCACCTGGGAGCACGGTGCTAGTGACGGGTCCATCTGGGACACCCCCAAGGCAGGTGGAAGGTTCTCCCCTTCTGAGGAGGGTTCCTGACCTGTTCTCTCAGAGATCGGGATCGTCCACGGCTCTGAAGGCTTCCCATGCCGTCTTCTCCTCGGCAAGTTCCGTGCCACCACCCGTCCTCTCCCTGTTGTCCCCTCTTTGTGGCCGCGTCCCTCCTGAAGACCCCATCTAGCCATGAGAGGGCACTTGGTTGGAGAAGTTCGGGTCCTTGCTCAGAGCAGGGCTGAGGCTCCTGGGATGCTGGCATGGAGATGCTCAGTGCTGGAGAGCTGGTGGCCTCCAGCCAAGCTTCCCATCCCCGCTTTCCCTCGAAAGAGGCACGAAAAACCCTTTTTTTGGGGCAGTGCATCTCCTGGGCTTGCTGAGCTGAGGTCTCCACGTGGCTCTGGGACCCATGTGGGTGTGATGCGGTTCCCTCGGTGTTTTGACGGCCCCGTGGGCATTTCTGCAGAGCGATGGGAAGGAATTCTTTCTCCTGGGAACACATCAAAACCGGCTTTCCCTGTCTCTGCCGTTGTATAAACTCCTTTTAACTGCTGCACGCATTTCCTTGGAGCCCTCATGGCGCTGGGAGGATGGATGGATGGAGCGAGCTGCTCCCGTTCACTGGGAAGAGATTTCTGGACGGGGAAACTGAGGCACAAAGTCCATCGGGAGGAAGAAATCGGTGCTAGAGGAAAGGAACCTCTCCAGGAGCTTGGAGCTGCTTCAGCCACTCGTCGGCTCTGTCCTGTGCCAGGTCTGACGTCCCCGCTGGAGCATCCTCCGCAGCATCCTCATCCCTCGCCTCGTTTGGGGCTCACAGGTCCGCTTCCAGCCCTGGCTAACGACAGCACAACCCTTCGTTAAGCCGGGTTCATGAAAAATAAATAGTCCTGGGCAAAAGCAGCCGGATTTGTTGCAGGATTGATCAGAGCTGCGGTGCTCGTAAAGCTGGGAGACACGCCGCACTCTGATTTTTTAAGGCTGAATTATTCAGTGCCCCGTGGAGGTGGCTCCAGCGGCACCACGGTGGGAATTTTAAGGCATTTTTCCAGGATTTCATTGTAATCCCTGATCCAGAGCAAACTGTTGGTCCCTGTACTGTGCCGTGGGCGGCAGGGGTGACCGCGGAGGGGGACAGGGAGGGGGACAGGGAGGGGGACAGGGAGGACAGGGATGGGGACAGGGAGGAGGACAGGGATGGGGGCAGGGAGGAGGACAGGGATGGGGACAGGGAGGGGGACAGGGATGGGGATAGGGTGGACAGGGATGGAGACAGGGAGGACAGGGATGGGGACAGGGACATCTACACACATTGCCCAGGTCCATTCACGTGGCTGCTCACCTGCACCAGAGCGGTCGAGCCCTGGA
This sequence comes from Syrrhaptes paradoxus, assembly GCA_013400615.1. Lineage (NCBI taxonomy): Eukaryota > Metazoa > Chordata > Aves > Pterocliformes > Pteroclidae > Syrrhaptes > Syrrhaptes paradoxus. The sequence goes on from VZTO01006661.1 coordinate 21,337, forward strand.
GCACTTCAGGGTCTTATATTTCCCGGGAGAAGGGAAGGGAAGGCAGAGGACCGAGGGACAGCCTCCAGGCCATTCCTCCAGCCTGCACTCAGTCCCTTGGGTTGCAGTTTCAGGGGTGACGAGTTTGCGTTTAGCAGCTCGGGAGCATCTTTAGCCTGTGAATTGCCCACTTGCTTGCTGAGCTGTGACATCCCTGGTGTCCTGCAGCGGAGTTCCCTGCTCTAGATGCACGTAAAGATGTTTAAATGTGGGGGGAGCCCTGCCAGCGCGGTCCTCGCCCACCCTGCCAGGCTGCTTGGACCTTCGCTGCATCCCCCAGCATCCTTCCTCCGCCCAGCTGCCGGGATGACTTTTACACCTCCTGAGCTCTCCCTTTGAGGTAGGAAACTTAAGCCCGCGTGCAGGATAAGCCTGCTGTCCTCAGCCCAAGCCGAGCTTTACCCTGCTCAGCACCATCTGCCCGGGCTGTGTTATCCCTGCCCAGCTCAGCCCAGCTTTCCCCATCCCGCGGGGCTGTGAGGAGGGTGGAACGAGAAAGCACTCTATAAATATTAATGCCATTATCAATCCTCGGTCATCACTGCTCCTCGCCGGCTTCCCAGATCTCCGGCTTTCATGTCGAGTGGCCCAGCGAAGCGGAAGAGAATAATGGCAAGGGAGCAGGTTGCTTGAAATATTTAAGCCTGAGTTATCTAAGACATTGCAAATAATATATGTGTCAGAGGAGCCAGGCTTGGGTTTGTGCTTATGCAAGACCTGCATGCTTGCTTCTCTGGCCTCGTGATTATCTTTAGCGTGGGGATAAAGTCAGCGGCTCTAGCTGGTGACGATGACCGGGGACCAGGAGGGTTTGCTGCAGAGCTGAGGTCACCTGCAAAGCGTCCCTGGATGGTGGCGGGGCTGGAGCCAGCCTCCCCTCGCCCCAGCCCTGCGGGATGGCTGGTGAGGATGAGGATGGGTCGGACTCACGTACAAGACTTCTTCCCCTCAGCTTTGCAGCTTTGCAGCTTGTAAATCATAGCATCATGGGATGGTTTGGGTTGGAAGGGACCTTCAAGACCATCCGATGTAATCAGGCAATAATTTCCCATCCGGGCAGGTCTCTGATCTGCTCCTGAACCCACGCAAACTCTTAGCACAGCTTAGCGAGCCAGGGGATGAAGAAATGCTTCGGGTCTGAGCCTTACCCCTTCCTAACCCCACCCTGACCCTTTGGGGGATGTCTCAGGCACCTGGGATGGGTCCCTCACGCCCCTCGTCCCTCCAGAAATGTTGGGTTTGGCCTCAGTGCGATGGAGGTGACCCTGGGAGCTGGTGCTCGGGCACGGTCCCCTGCTGGGGGGTCCCGGCAGGCACAGGCAGCACGCGGGCAGAAGGGGAGGCTGAGCATCCACCTCCTCTCCCCAAATCCCAGCTCTCTGCCCCTTGGCTCCCCGTCATCGCTCTGATGGACCTACGGGATGTCTGCTGGTGACTTCTTCTGCTTCGTCCTTGGCCACATCTGCCGCTTGTCCCCTCCTTGTCCTTTCCCCGAGGACCATCTGGAGCGACCCTCGAGGGTGTTTGCAAGCAAGAAAGCAAGTGGCTTCTTCCGAGCCGGCCTTTGTGAAGCAAAGGGATTTGTTCTGGGCTCCTGGGAGTGAGGCAAAGGCGAGCAAACCCCCCCAGCTCTGCGTGCTCCGGGGTCATCTCCATCGCTTGCGTTGGCCACGTTACATCAACACGATTTCCACCGCCCGACCTCTGCTTCCGAAATCCGGCGCTCAGCCAGCAGACAATGTCCCCAAGGACTCCCGAAGCCGGCTGGCTCCCTGCCTCCAGCTCTTGCCCGCTGCGCTGTAATTATCCTACAAAGCCGTGCGGGCTTATTTTCCCCGGACCGCTGTTCCTCTATCGCGAGGATCAAAAGCGCACATTGAAGAGGTCGCCCCGCCGGCAATTTGCTTCTGCGCTGGGAGCGGGAAGACGAGCAGGCGGCGGCGGGATCACCTTGGGAAGGCTGCATCCTTCACTTCCCCTAAAGCAAACTCGGGAAAACGTGGGGTCGGGGCTTTTGTCCTGCTTCTACTTGCACAGTCATTAATTATTTCCAACGTAAAACTCTGCCCGGATAACGGAGCTGGTTTGGGAGGATCGTAGAGAGATTTTGTGGCTTTTGGGGAGCTGCAGCTGTGCAGGTGAAGACGACAGCACCAGCATTAATTCTCAGCGGTCACAGGAAAAGGCTATTTGTCTTCCCATCCTCTGTGCTTTGATGGGACCGTGACATTGGGGCAGTGCGACCCCACCTAAAGCAGCCCAGCCCGGTGATTAATAGCTCGTTAGGAGCAATAACTGACGTGAGTCAGCCAGGAGGGAGCAGTTTCACAGCCAAGGATGCCCCGACCTTCCTGGGGTTATATCCACGGGGGATGGCAATTCTGTATTCAAAATGGGATGTTTCTGGGATGGGGCCGTGTAACACATCCCAGCTCATCCCCCATTGTATCCCAGCTCATCCCCCATTGCATCCCAGCTCCATCCCCCATTGCATCCCAGCTTATTCCCCATTGCATCCCAGCTCCATTCCCCATTGCATCCCAGCTCCATTCCCCATCGCATCCCAGCTCCGTCCCCCATCGCATCCCAGCTCCATCCCCCATTGCATCCCAGCTTATTCCCCATTGCATCCCAGCTCCATTCCCCATTGCATCCCAGCTCCATTCCCCATCGCATCCCAGCTCCGTCCCCCATCGCATCCCAGCTCCATCCCCCATTGCATCCCAGCT